>DWKW01001091.1:0-13601 GCA_018250115.1 Doberes anticus
GTAATGATTTAGATTGTTCAACTTAAATTTTTATTATTTTAAAGTCAATGTCGATATATGTAAATGGTGAAGCCCTAAATGGCTTTCTCGTTGATATATAATAACGAAGTCAAATCTTTAATAAGTATGGATGTACTAAGTAATAGGATTCGCAATCAAATCTAAGTAATGTTTTTATAGCAACCGAGCAAAGCTGTTTGCTTTCGTAATGTAAATCGAAGCCATGTAGAAAATGTTTGAAAATTCTTTGCTGCATATACTCTAAAAAGTATCTTGTATTCCGTGCGCGCGGCTCCGAATTAGGGCTGCACGCACGTCGCCAATCGATATCGCGTGATTATCGATAATAATGGGACGGATCGCGATGAGCTCCCACGGATGCCCGCGGGGCCCCTTAGCGTGCCCCCAACGGCGTTCGTAATTTGAACGTTTCGCGCTAGGGGACACGAAACGTATTTTGGTCAAAAATGCGCTGTTTAGTGAGAAAGTATGCTCGCTCGCTCGCAAAGTATTGTGAGGAACGCGGTATTTAATTGGATCCTGTGCGAACGGAGAATTGTTACAAATGTTCGAATTTTTGTGACCAGCTGCATACTAAATTGTTTTTTATTTAAATTGGTATACTGTTGCTTCATAACCGCTGGAACCTCCTAATGAACATCGTTTTTTTACAAAGTAATTGTTAAGCGAAGAGCATACAATAATGTATAAAATAAACTTTTGACATTTCGAAATTAAAGCTTAATAGCTACCTAATACCTCTATTATTGTAAGTATTTAATTTGGTTATTTAAGTAAGTATTTTAGAGTCTATTAGAGATCAAACTATTTACCGAACCCTAAAATAGTTTGTTAAACTATTTAAGTTATTGATAACTCTTCGTGTAGGTGTTGCTTCTTCAATTAAGATTATAGATAATATCGGCGAACGCAACGAAAACGACCCGAAGCGTATTCGTATCCTCTGAATAATTTACTGCGTTTTGATTGGTCGTGCCGATCGCGGCATTTACATAATTGCCCATTAGCAAGTTTTTGTTTACAGCCAACTTGGATTCGCATAATTCTACGTCGTAATGTATCGCTGTGAACGATTTCTTTAGCTTTACACGTGCTTCGATGGAGTTCGTGTAAACTATTGGAGAACTACAATTGCAAAGGAGCATTTCAAATTTGTCTCACTGTATTTTACTCTTCAACATTTAGATATAGCCTTATAGTAGATTCATCATGTTTAAGAGTATACAATTTGAAGACGATATTTATTTTGTATAACCAAGCATAAAATATCCTTCAAATTTATTTGAAACAAAAAAGTTTCGAGTTTCGCGTGACCGAATCCGTCGGTCGCGACCCGGTCGGCTAGGTAAGTGAGGCAACTCATCAATAAAGGTCCACGCAAAATTCCATCTCGAATATCTTCGGCGGCCCCCGTTTGTACGTAAACATGCGAAATCCCTCTGAAGGTGCGCGGTCTCTAGACATGTGCGGGACATAAATTTGGCGAGCGTTACGTAGGTACAGGCCGGTCGCTATGTGCCTCAGTACATAAGGCTGTACATAGGTACGGAGCAACACGGGCGTCACTTATCCGCGCGGAGGATGCGGTGGCCGTCCGATCGCCCCCCAGCAACCACCCCAGGAGCCCCCCCACACCCTCGCGATTCATTAAGTCGGGCGCGGCCGACGCGGCGGACGCGTCGCGGAGTCTCCGTGAATTCAAATTAGAGGCGGCTCGGACGTCGTGTGCTAGGGATTGCACTTAATCGTAGGTGTCGATAGAATAATATTTTAAATAATAAATTTACTTCTCACACATATTATGTTTATTAAACATTCGATATAGTTTTACTTACGTTTTTTTATTACAAGTAATCAATAATTTCTACATCAATTTTTTACTAAAACTCGTCTATTAACGATATTTCCATTTATTACCTACCTAATACAGTAATAGAATACATTTAAAACTCGTCCTCCTACTCCCAAATCCTATTTGAATTTTTGGAATGCCTCCTGCCCACTGTATTCTGCCTAACCACATTTGAGGCTCATATTAGTTATACGAAAAGTATGCACGGAACATACATATGAGTATACAGTTGCTGTACTTCTTAAGCCCTCTGTTAGGCGCGAATGACATACTCACTTGAAATCTCGTTGTATTATTGCAGAAGTATGATTTTTAATCGCCCATTAGGCCTCTATCTAGATGTAATTGCATCGTTATCGCATTATTATTATTATTATTTATGTATTTATTTACCCTTCACTGATTTTACAATAGGCGAACTTAATGCCTAGTTGCATTCCCTACCACTCAACCTTTGAGGACGGTGAAAGTTTGCGGTGGGCATCATAAACCTGACAGATAATCTCTTATATTTTGAGAACAACCACTTCTTAGAATAAACTAAACTTTACAGACGAACCTTGGATTGAACACCTTAAGCAGTCTTTGCCAAAATAAGGTGTAAAGAATTTATTCTCATAATAAACATAAAGTTTTGCTTACAATGAGATACAAAAACAAATTATATAATACATGCCTCTGAAGCCTTGAAATTTTAATTCTTATATAATTTAAAAATAACTTAGATATGCGTAAGTAAAATGATGTATCATCGATATCGTCTCCCCGTTACTTGGTAGCATCCCTCACGCCCCTTTGTCTCGGCAAGACAGACGCGTTGAACGGGCGGCGGGGGGCGGAACGAGGGCCGCACGTGCCGGACGGAAGTCGCGCGGGGCTCGCGCCGCACCGCGCTAAATGATTCAAACCTCGCCCGGACCTGCAAGATTTATGCCCGTACCCGATCCCGCCTAGATTAAAGATGTCGCGTATTGAAATACGCTCAGATATACCCGAAAGAAACCGTTACCTGATAGGATACCCGGGGTTCGCGAATGCTCGCAAGAATAGGCCGTTCCACTAACGCGGCAACGTACGAGTTTAATGGGAATGTCTATAGGTACAAGTATATCTCGAACGGACTGGGGTCACTAGATGGTGAATTAACGTCTGGAAATTCGGTCATCAGGCATTAGTTCTAACATCTGTCACCTAATTGAAACGTTCCGTTTTAGTTTTTTTCTAAATCATCATCATCATCAACCCAATATCGTCCCACTGCTGGACATGGGTCTTCTCTCAGAGATGAGAGAGTATAGGCTATAGTCCACCACGCTGGCCAAGTGCGGATTAGCGGACTTTTCTAAATATGCCGTGACTAATCATACTGGATACTATGTATTTTTTTTTAATGTTTAATCAAATATGAACTACTAGATTATCGCCCGCGACCTTGTTGCCGCATAAGAGACAAAGTAAAAAGTACACCAAAATCACCTTCCGCCTACCCATATGAAGGCACATACTGCAGAGATCATTCTGTAGCTCGGGTTCTACTATACCAATATAACTCAAACTTAAAGCAGTATTATATTTATTTATTTAACATTTTATGTACACTATAAACATAGATATAAAAACACATTGTAGAATATAGTACAGAGGTTCTGCTTATTTCACGACTGGAGAACGCATATATAAATAAGTAGAATATATATATCAAGAAATACATACAGACAATATACATAACTATAATATATTCATATATATCAGTAATATACCAAACATAAATAAATGCACATCTTAATATAGTTATGAACATCATGGCGAAATAATGTTCTTTAGCCTATATATAATATATAATATAATATAATAATATATAATAGATAAGTATACTGAACTATACTTATCTATACTGAACAGGAGGCATTCCAAATGAGTCCTCAGGAGTAGCAATGCATCCACGACCTCAAATAGGGCATCGGAATACTATATGTATTTAAACTGTAAAGTTTCGTTCAAATCTGTACATCGGTTTTTGCGTAATCGACGTACAAACACACAAACAGACAAGAATTTAAAAAAATGTAGCCAGAAAAGGCCCTGTTACAATTCTACAATAGTACACCAGATGCGTCCGCCAATCTGCACTTGGCCAGCGTGGCGAACTATGGTCTAAACTATCCCATCTCTGAGAGAAGACCCGTGCCCAGCAGTGGTACGATAATTGGTAATGATGATAACAGATACCTTTAGTACATTCAGTAATGTTTATTACGAGGTGTAGTAGACACTAGATACTACTAAGAAGTTACAAGTACGGACATTAACGCTTCGTTAAATATTAACTCGCTCTTAAATCCTCAAAACTGAAAATGACCTACATAAAAGATAAAAATCAAACAACACGAAGTTGGACGTCAAGTCGAAAGTACATTTCAACGAGGAAAGCGAAGAAGGGTAGTAGGAAGGGTAGGGAAATTGTAAACTACAGACGAGGCGGCCTTCAGACGCTCAGTTTGTTGACTTTGCTGTCAGTTTTAGCACATTAGAACAATTAATTTGAGTGAAAGAGGTGATTCATAATGAATTAATTATCACTCGCTTTAACGGTGCCTAAAGCCTAAGCATGCCTAGGAGTTCTCCTTAATGTTCTCAAAGGCATGTGAGGAACTCACTTAACAATCCTAACTTGGCCAACTGGAACCAACTTTGTTGTAAGAGTAGCCTCTTATTGTCACCGCACATTTGCTTAAATAGCTTTTTTTTTGTTGCAGTTTGTGTCGCATTTCTCGCTTTTTGGCAATAATACATCGAAATTTCCGAGTATCATCGTTCATTTCACTTAATTTCTTAGATCAGAAAAGCACCTGTAAGACAGCGGGATACTATTTACCATGTTTTTTTTATGTGACCTTTTCAATGCTATCGAAAGCGAGCGAGCGAGCGTAAGCGAGGCACAATCAGTACAACCAAAGAACCAGCCAACCAACCAAACCAACCATTATAACTTTCTACATACGAAATACTTGGAAATTTCTTGCTTCCCGACCTATCACACCTATATAGGGTATACACTCAAGAGGTATCATATGATAAGTCGGGGAAAAAGTCTAAATGAATCCTACACTTTTTCCTAACTTTCGTTACTACCAACGTCTTAATTAATTTAGTATTTTTCTATTAAATGTTGCATGCATAAGAGTTTTACTAAGAAATATAGTTAAAATACGGTAATTCCTGTTTGACATAAAGTATTTAGACAAAGTTTGTATAGTAATAAATATAAAAACAATAACTTCATTGAACTATAAAATACAAATAGTTTACGATACATCACATGTCATGTATTTGACATAGATTCCCTACAGATCGAGAGGCGAACCCGGAGCCGTCTGCATGGCGGATGCGTCACCCTCTAGTGTTCGTCGTAGATTTACCCCGAACCAAGCGACACACAACGACATTCATTCACATTCGCCGTCCGCGTTCATTCAGATCTTTATTGTTTGTTTTTGTGAGCCGTTTTATGAGCTACACCGGTAAGGTCTCTTAATTATTCCTCTACGCTACGTAAATAAACACAGCGTGTTCTACTATGAGATGTAGGAGTTCATATTATTTGAGCTCGTACTGTGTACGTAAGGCCGCTTAATTTGATAATAGTGACATTTTCCTCTGTATACTAAACCTAACGGGATGTTCGTGATAGCCTAGTGGTTTAGAAACTCCTGTTCCGGTGCATCCGGGTTCATATCACGGCGCGCGCTTATAATTTTTCGAAAAATTATTATGTGTAGTGATTTCTGAAAAAAAATATGTTATCACTCGCTTTAACGGTGTAGGAAAACATCGTCAGGAAACCTGCATAGCATGATGTTCTCTCTCTCTCTCTCTCCTGCCAAACCGGCGACACATTGGTGTACATGTCAAGTGGCTTGTATGTCATTTTCCCAGTTTACATTATCAATATACGAGAAGGTTTAGGCCATAGTCCACAACGCTGGACAAGTGCCGATTGGCGTACTTCACATGCCTTCGCGAATGTTATGGAGAACTGTCAGGCATGCAGGTTCCCTCACGACGTTTTCCTTCACCGATAAAGCGAGGGATAATTAATTCATAATACGCACATCATTTCGAAAATTTTGAAAAGATAATACTTCGACAAACACAGGTGCGCGCCGGGATTTGAACCTCAACCCCCCCGCGCCGTAGCGGGGTCGAGATGCTTAACCATTAGGCTATCACTCACGTCAGTTGATGTGGTTCTTTTGTCTTTTCGCTGATACGCGGCGACAACATCGCTGGTGGTAGTCTAGTACCTTATAAAGAGATACAATGGACGGTCATAATGCCTGACGGCATTCCACCAGTCGAGCCTTAGTGGTAGTGAGAGGACGTGGCAGGTGCGTACATATTTCACATAACGTAATTATCTTGTTTTATATTAAAGAATTAATCGAATTAATCCTTTTTTTTTTGTTCTCATTTTCGCATTCATTTTAGGTAGATATCAAAGCTATTGCATAGAATTTAATGGTGGTAGAGTCTTATGTCGAAGGCTCGCCGGCGACCGCGGCACGTATTTCTACCGTAAAGCAGCAGTGTGAGAACTGCTGTGTTTCGGTTTGAAGGTTAGGCAGAAGACACCTGACAAGAAAAATTCCAACTTAGTTCTCATGAGTAGCGACGCAAAGACCTCGCAATAAGACCTCAGACTTTCGTCCCAGTTCAGGTTTGATGTGGATGTCCATGGGATGCAGTGGACACTTAACATAAGATGGCCTGCATGCTCGTTTGCTATTCTATTAACATATAAAAAAAAACAATTTATCGAATCCTAAATCAAAATTTTTGTGCATTAAAGCAATAGAATACCACCTGAGGTTGAGTGGTCACCGCAATGCGTGGACGGTCACATCCAACCTGAAATAGGTCCGAAGTCCTATAAGAGTTCCTACGCGGATGAGTTGCTACACATAAGGGCTAAGTTGGAATACCACCGGTCCAGCGTGTTATATCGAACCGTACCTTTCCAACAGAATCACAACAGTGCTCACACTGCTGCTTTACGGCAATAATAGGTCCTACGATGCTGCCGTCGCAGACGAGCCGAGCCATCGACACTACCACCATAACACTATTATTCATATTTCTATTATAAATCTTGTTATGTTTAAAGTATTAACTATATTAAGTTTGCTTGTTTGTTCTTATTTTCGTATTCAGTTTTACGTAGGTGACAAAGTCATAATACGAGTTAAGAATCGATTTTAAAACTCTCTAAATGTCTCTACCTTATAATGGATTATTAAACGAGATTGATGTTGTCGTCTAACAATGGAAAATTGTGAGCTTCTCTTAGGAACCGTCTTGTTCTTTATTTTTGTTTATGTTAATATAATAGCAAATAAGCGAGCAGGCCACCTGATGTTAAGTGGTCACTGCAGCCCATGGACATCCACATCGAACCTCAACTAGGACGGAAGTCCTATCTGAGGCCGTATGTGGATGCGTTGCTACTCATGAGGACTAAGTTGGAATGCCTCCTGTCCTGTGTCTTCTGCCTGACCACATAAGACTCTACCACCATCGATGTTCGTGTTAATATCGAATCGTAATTGTTTGTCTATAAAAAATGTCAACAATTCTTCCTTTAAAGTATCGTATAACTTAACCACTCGATATATTTGAATAGGCGTCGCGATGTGAATGGAAACATTAGGTACTAAAATTAAGTTCTCAGTGGCGGAGCGTCAAAAGTTTCCGCGTCTCAACTAGCTGGCGTCGGAAACTGCAAAGTTTGCTTAACTTGAGTTCGCAGAGGCCAATATGCAAATGTGAACTTTCCCTCTCTCACTCCGAGGACGGAGGAGCTGCACTTGGCCGATTTACGACCCCCGAGAGTTTTCAATTGAAATTCACGAGCATTTTCCAGTATCTATGCGATGTCAGATTACGTATCGTATTCTTGTTGCGCTAGTAGGCGAATCTTTGTTTGTGTGGAATCGTAGATGTGAAGAATGTATTGAGTATGAAAGGCTTTATGATAAAAAATAATTTGGCATTTTCGAACGATATTGGAATAGGCTTGAATAAAGTTTTTATTTTGATGTACCCTAATTGAATTGAACCATAAAACCGTTAAAGCTATGTTCGGTTTTTTAGTATAACTTTGATCTCGGCCCCAATGCTACAACTAGTTCTCGTTTAGTATCTACGAATTATGTTCGAAGGCATATACATCTAACTATGCTATACTATATATTAACTATTTTGTCCGTTTAAGTGCTCGAACAGTAACAATCCGTTGATAACGAATGAGAACTCGTTAGCGACGTCGCACTGTGAGACTTGAAGATCGCATCTGTAATTCGGTTGCTAAAGGGCCCGATGTCAGAGATAATGCCGGCCGCATTGCTCCAGTAATTAACGTGATTGCCGCTCGACTCGCATGTACCGAGCACAGCGCTCTCGGCTAAGATTCGACGTACGTGGAATAGGCCGAGCTAAATGTGGAGCTGGGATATCAAAGCAATCTGGGTGGGTGGAGGTCCGAGGCGCAATTTGGGTCTACTCCTTGCGCATATTGCATGCACGTACCAATGAAGTTTGCTTTGTAGGCGGTAATCTGCGGGGGTGTATCGGCGAGGGTGGTGGGTGGCGGGTTATGTACACACGAGCCCGAGGCGTCGAGGTAGGCAAATGGCCGGCGAGGCGGGCGCGTAGGCCGAGATCTCGAGCGATATCGATCCGCGGCCGGCCTTCGCCCGCGGCCGTCCGTCGCCACGGACGAGCTCGCGGCGCCACCCTCCCGCCGCGTGACAAAAACACTCCTTTGTTTGATGACGCGACGACACGAGCCCCCGCGGTCGGCTCGGCACCCGCTACGAAAGCTCCTTCGAATAGCCTGCGTAACCCCTTGTACACCAAATTGAGGTAACGTCTAACACGCATAAATATTCAAACTTCGAAGTACAAACGACACAATACAAGGGTTGTTAACGACTGAAACTCTACAAAAAGAAATTGTAACCACGACAACCTAATCTGAAATGATCGTACATCATAAAATAACACATCGCATAGTATGTTTAAAAAATAATCGATATCGACAAAAAAAATAATCAGCATCATTGTAACATCACTAAACCTTGTCGCGAGCACGCGGCGCAGCGCAAATCACTCGCGCGGACTGCCGTTCTTAAAGCGCCGTAGGGCTGCTACTGTTTGACCGACTTTTACATTGTTTGTCGATTGCGATTTTTGTACTTACTTTAAAAAACGAATAAGTGTATCAGTAACGTATTAGTGGTAGTATGTAAGTAAACTATAGAAGTCATATACTGGGCGGAAATATAATCTGGACGCCAAGCACATCATATGGTTCTCTTTAACCTTTGGCCTGGAAAAAAAAATTGTAGGGGTCAGCTACATTAGATCAGTAGTCATCGCAGGGGCTTTAAGTTTGTACCCACTCTATATTTCAACATAATAAAAATAGCAGTACTAAGTATAACATATCTACCAGCTAGCTCTTGATTAATATGTTGGAGTATGACCCGGTCCCTCATGCCTGAGAGGAGACTTCACCCCGAGGGGCGTGCTTGGATTCCAACCCAGACACACCGCAGTGGGAGATCAGCATTCTTAACTGCCAAGCTATCGTTTATTATTATCATAGGTTACAGCACACTAGCAATAATCATCGTCAACCCATTATTGTCCCATTGCTGGGCATGGGTCCCCTCTCAGACATGAGAGAGATTAGATCGTAGTCCACCACGCTGGCCAAGTGCGGATTGGCGAACAACATAAACTATACAAAACCTCATAGACAGCCTAATATCCCTATATAGGCGTGGAGGCATGTTTTAGTTTGTTTTAAAAGTGTGACCCGCCACCACCTGGTTTCACTGTGGTTCCCACGTTGAGAGGGGGAAAATAAAAAAAAATTGATGGTGGTAGAGTCTTATGTCGAAGCCTCGTCTGCTGCGGCATCACCGGTACCCCTATTTCCGTGAAGCAGCGTTATGAGCACTGTAGTTTTTGAGTTCGTCAGGAAGCAATCCAACGCAATCCTCAGAAATCTACATACTACCTTAGGCAGGACTTCCGATCTAGTTACAGTTTGATGTAGATGTCCATGGGCTGCAGTGACCACTTAACATTACATGGCTTGCATGCTCGTTTGATATTCTGTTAGTATAAAAAAAATGTAGGACGGCAAAAAAGGACTTCAGTCTTATTAAAAGCTGTATGTCCCCTTAACATCAGATGGCCTGAAAGCTCGTTTGCCTTCCAGTTAATATTATAAAAAATATATATCGACATTCGACCGAGCAGATGTTGCAGCGCTATTAATTAGAGGCGCAGAAAAGTCTTACGTATCTCGCTCTTTGTATACTTTCCTCTAGAATTTTTTGATTTTTTTTCCATTTTCGCGTACGTTCCGGTATATTCTTTTTCATATTTTTTTATTGTAAACCCGACAAACAGGCAGACGGGGCACCTGATGGTGAGTGGTCACCGTCGCCTATGGACACGAGCAATTACCGGCGTTGAAGGAAGGTTTTTTTATTATGTTATTCGTAATATCGATACATCCCGCATCATCATCATCATCATCAACCCATTATTGACCCACTGCTGGGCACGGGTCTTCTCTCAGAGATGAGAGAGTTTAGGCCATAGTCTACCACGCTGGCCAAGTACGGATTGGCGGACTTCACATGCCTTTATATTATGCCATGACGTAATGGAACTCTCAGGCACACATAGTGCCTCATAGTGTTTTACTTCACCATTACAGCGAGTGATAATTAATTCATATTACGCACATAATTTCGAAAATACTGAACAGACAATATTTCGAGCAATAGAGGTGCGTGCCGGGTAAGTGAACCTCGACCCAACGTATTGGGGTCGAGATACTTAATCACTAGGCTATCGCACATCTGTTTATTCTATAAATTGGATTAATTAAAAAAGATGTAATGTTTAATTTCTTATTTACAAACATGATATAAAACTGCTTCTTACGTTTTAATTACTTTTAAAATATCCGGATTTACGAAACTAGACCCTGGGCTAGCACTATTATTTACACTACAAATTAATATAAAAAATTAGCGCTATTTTATAAATCCAATCGTGAAGCCTTTACTGTTTATCCAATTGTTTCTTGTTTGCTCTTCTTGTCTAAGAAATAGACTCATTCCTCATTCCTTTGTCACGACAACTACAGCATCATTTCCCGGACTGCAAAGTGCAAAACTCTATATTAAATCTAGTCTCCTGTACGTCACGTTCGCTTGTCCACTACCCCTGCGTTCATCCCTTCCTGGGGTGAGCGGGGCATTTTGTTCTCTTTATTACCAATTTGGAAAATCCTTTGTTCTGACAGTGCAGGAAGCGCTTTAGGCCATGTTAAGCTTCCATGTTCTGTTCGAGGTCCTTATTTCCTTTCCTTGTATCAGTGAATCGTAACTTGTGGGTTTGAAAGATTTAAGTCCTCTTTTGTCAATGTAGCTGTATCTCATTTACATTTTTTCCAAGATAAACATTACATAGTAAATCTGTCAGATTTTCTCAAGGATTTTAATAGTGGTAAGATAGCTACATTTCAATTACCAAAATCATCAACAACCTATTATTGTCCCACTGCTGGGCACGGGTCCTCTCTCAGAGATGAGATAGTTTAGGCCACAGTCCACCACGTTGGCCAAGTACGGATTGTTGGACCAAAATGACTCTTTGCAACCATATCACAGACATAACTTATTCGCATTTATTTATACATTAATATCTCAGGAAAGACGTATGCCTTTCATCTGATGTATTTAGGGTATTGTGAGGACCGTGAATAAGCACGATGAATAAATGGTGATAATAAAAAGACCCAGAACACAGAGGTCTAGATTCATATTTTGAACCTTCCAACTGACCCGAAAATAAACCAGTTCCACGCTAGATTATGATAAATGTCGTCAAACAGATCGTCTGATTAAAAGATTCCTTACTTCAAGCATCATCTCGAATTTCGAAAATGTTCGTACTCAAATTGAGGAAAATTCCGCATTACTACCGGTTCCTTTATTCTTTTCTGTACGTTCATTATCTATTCTGTGGTAAAGTGACCAAACTTTATAGCCCACAAAATGAAACGTTTCGTGCCCGGGAAACACAAGACGCTCGGCTAAATCGGGGTCACGTCGCCCCTAAGATGGGAATCTCGGTCAATTTTCCCCGCCGCGTGTTCTACGAGCGCCGTATTAGCAGTGCCCTTATCATGGGACCTTATCACGATCGCAACAAATCATCTCGCCTGAGCCACCAGCCGTACTAAACCCCCATAAGTTGCTGATGGCCAATCTAAAGCTTTATCGACGAATAATTTTTTACTCGATGAAGTTACGTGCTTTCTACCTTGGAAGTTAATACTTGTAAAGGTAATCTAAATCTTTCTCGATGAGTGTTTTCCTTTCCGATGGTTGTTTAGTAAAATTTTGTAGATGTAACAGTTACCTAATTTAATTTTCAACGTTTAATTACTTTTGTAAACTTCGCTGATATGCGGCGGCGACTTATACCTATTTCTGACAGAAAAGCAGCTGTACATATAGGACGTCAGTTGTGATCAGATCAGTAAACAACTCCTCGCGCTCCTATGAGGATTCCCTGCGTCGTGGGTGCCAAGTAGGTGCATAGACAAAGACAAGAACACTTATCCCCAGGAGAGAAACGGAAATCTAAATAATTCATTAAAATTTCTGATCCGCTGGGAATCGAACCCAGGACCTGAATGGTAGATCTGTTGACCACTGTGCCGTACTGGTCGTGAATAGTCTCTGTCGCCCCTGGACGCTGCCTAACCAAACTCTTCGTACTGAACATAGCGGTACTTGCTGCTTTCCAGCTGAAATAGGCGTAGTGATGCTGCAGTAGGCGTGTTTTCGACATTTGATCGTGGTAGAGTCTTATGTTTTATGGCTACACCTAGTTCTGCCGTAAAGCAGCAGTGTGAGAACTGCTGCAGTGTGAGTGTGAGTGTGAGAACGGACAAGAGTCTTCCAACTTAGACTTCATGAATAGCAACGCATCCATAAGACCTCAGATAGGACTTTCGTCCCAGTTGAGATTCGATGTGGATGTCCACGGGCTGCAATGAGCACTTAACATCAGGTGGCCTGCATGCCCGTTTCGTTTCCTATTAAGATAAAAAAATACTACAACTCTACACAAAAAACGACTGTAAACTGAATTATAAATCAAAGAACACGTCCCCTCTGCCAACGATTCGAGAAGGGCGCCATCTTGCGGTCATTATCGCATCCTCGTCGTATCATAATAGACTCCACGTTATTGTTGTGTTATGTCACGCGTCATTTCCTTCCGTGACGTATTGCTTCCGTCTCGCTGCCTGTCAATAGTCGGTTAACAGCAATAAAACGATTATGTATCCGCGTCCTATGAGGCGAAAATATACGTACTCGATGTATATTATCGTACGTAAACTAATTAGTGATAGTCTAGCGGTTTGAAACGTGCCTCTGGGTAGGTGCTGGGTGGTTGGTTCCGGGTTCAAATAAAGGCAATTTTAAATTAACTCACTCATCTCTGAGAGGAGATCGTGCCCAGCAGTGGGACAATAATCGGTTGATGATGATGATATGATGGTGGTAGAGTCTTATGTCGAAGGCTCGCCTGCGGCGGCACCACCGCTGCACCTATTTCTGCCGTAAAG
>DWKW01001092.1:0-13596 GCA_018250115.1 Doberes anticus
AATATTTTCGTTCTCACAGGCATGTGAAGTCCGCCAATCCGAACTTGGCCAGCGTGGTGGACTATGGCCTAACCACGCTCATCTCTGAAAGAAGACCAGGGCCTAGCAGTGGCACAATATTGGGTCGATGTTGACATTCTTTCGGGTTCTAACATTGAGCATAGAATGTAGACTATATTAGATCAAAGACTAAGTTTAGGGATTTTAACACCTAATAGTTAGTTAGTCTGGTTAGTCTGCACATTATTGATGTAATTAGTCATTAAAAGTACTAAGTTTATTTTAAGTTTTATTTCGACCTGTCTGTCAAAGTTCGACGAGTAGGGTACTGTCTGCCTGTCTGCCTATCATAACTAGTCAAGTAAGTGTTTGCATTACTAAAAATATTATTTTCTGCAATAAATCAAAACAACTACTATTACAAAATGATAATAGAACTATGCGACACCTATGATATTTTTCAAACTTTTAATTGGATAAGTGATTGAGATTATAGTATTCAGTGCACAACATAGATGGCGCTATTTTTGTTTTGTTATTTGCGATAGTATTTGAATTAAATTTCTTTTAAACGACCTCTGGCGGTAGGTATTTTAAGCTTTTTTGTTTGACGTACCATGTAACCGGCGCATTTTTTTATGTACAGCACAGATGACGCTGTTTCACTAAAATTGATAATGCAAAACGGTATGTTATCATGCTGTATTAGGTAAGTAGGTATCGAAAATTACGAAGAAAAATTACCTATGAAATTCCGTTCCCAAATGAATGAGATGTAGAAGTTTGTTTAATTTTTAAGTTAATTTATTTCTGTGGTAATGCTCCGAAGTTATCCAGACATTCACGAAAACGTTTTTCACGTTTATATGACCTAACTGTACCTGAACTAGGTATTGTACGCTGTAGTACGGTCCAGTACACAGAAAATATTTTTGTGGAACAATTTTTTTTGTTTCTTTTACTGTTACCATGAAACTACTAAATAAGACGAGACTTTCACAGTCTAAAAGCATATTATTGCTCATTTTATAATTGCAAATAAGTTTGAACAAGATTGCTTGAGTAGAGCAGGAGATACGACTTGACCTTGGCCGCCAAAAAGGTATATACCGAGAAGGCTCTCGGAAGGCCAAATTGAAATAAATATAGAAATAGACAAATACTTAATTGCGTCGACAACGTCGCAGGCGAAAGTCTAGTGACATTTTATTTCCGTTAGCTGATATTTAAGAAAGAATAATGTTTTAACATATATATTTGAAAAGATTATCAGACGACCTGAGATTATTTTCACGAATTTAGATAAACTACTTATCTTGTAAGCACTTGCAACAAGTTGTAAAAAGTAACAATACTTTTTAGAGGGTTTTTATTCAACTCGCCTTCTTTGTATGTATTTCCAGCGAGAAACTTGCAATCAATGTTCGAAGCGCTGATTCACATGCGCTGGTAGGTACCATGGAGCTGATTTTACCATTTTCCTGGGCCTAGAAACGCCTCAACTAAAATAGATAGCCTCATGATGATTTGGCACATCAGACTTGCCTTGATAAGTACCCTAGGTGGTGACCAAAGTCGGATCATGGAACCGGATGCTGGCCATAGCTACCTCAGTCCCATCGTGTTTAGGCTCGTTGGATTTTCTCAACGGGTACTGCGGATTTAGGTGGCGACCAAAGTCGATATACTCGATATCGATAAACTCTGAAACCCGAAACTATAGAGATAACTCTACAGCGATAATAGCCGGTAACTCAAATTGTATCTTTGATTTATTCGTTCAAAAATAAACAGATAAATGAAAGCATAAATAGATTTTGAATACTGTACAATTAAAAATGGTGAAAATTTAAGAAAAAAACAACCACCAAAATTCAATTTAACCTTCAAATTTCTGTTTTGCATGCTGTTTGTAAGGAATAAATGAACAAACTGTTCTACAACAAAGTTGACTGACAACAAAGTAGGTACTTGGACGAAAAATTGTCGCCAAGTATTCCAATTTAGTTATGTTGTACAGGAGAGATAATAATAACGGTAATAGAGATAAGAACGACTTTATACTAAGACGCGAGTGCAGAGGACATCATTGTCAATGGTGAAATTTAAACGTAAACATACCTTCGCTTCTGTTGCCGTGACAATGGTATTGATTACTTCTATTGTTCTTATTGTGTTTTTCCTAACAAGGTGAGTATTGATAAATGTTTTAAACGTGTATTACGTAATTCAATTTACTTAGATTTCAATCTATCAAGGAGTTCAGTGTTAAATAGTAAGTAGGTTCGTGTTCAAGACGACAGAAAATTTTAATTTAAAAAAGGTCATTTATCCCCCATTGGATCGCCCTGGCCGCATATAATGTTATTTTGGTAAATTATAATAAAAAATACGCTTCACACTCTAGCACAATAGAGACTTACTGCTTATAAAAGTGTAACAAGCTAAATTAATAATATGCCATATTATTATTATTCAAACGAAACAGTAAACGAGCATTCAGGTCACCTGTTGTTAAGTGGTCACTGCAGCCCATGAATATCCAGATCAAACCTCAACTTGGACGAAAGTCCTATCTCAAGTCTTGGATGCGCTGCTACTCCTGTGGACTAAGTTGGAATGCCTCTTGTCCAGTGTCTCCTGCCTAACCACACCCTTCAAACCGAAAGACAGCAGTTGTCACACTACTGATTTACGGCCGAAATAGGCGTAGCGGTGTTGCCGCGCCAGAGAGCCTGAGACATAAAACTCATTACAACTCTGCAGACAATAAAGACATCTTTCAAACGAAACAATGTATTTTTGTTACAAAGCACCTTCTTTTCTTCACTTTTTTAAGTTTATTTACAGTCTCGTAAAACCGTCTTAGACAGGAACTTTTCCACTGACAAATATGTAAAGAGTTAAATGATGGTTCGCTAATGAACTGACTGAAACCTTTTTTTTACAAACACTTCATCAGTTACAAAATTCGTTACAATACAAGCATTCTTTGCACGCCAAAAGACAAAAGGAATAATTTAACATTTATACAATCATATGCAATATGAGTAAAGTGTGGAACGTTATTTTTGATAGGCCAAAGGCCATAGGCCTAAGCTGGGAATTTAATTGAGAAAAGAATGGATAGCAGAAAAGGGGTAGGGTGCGCAGAAAATGATATTGTATATGAAAAAAAGGGGAAGGCAGAGAAAATAGTTATAATAGATGAGAATAATGATATATGATTATAATGATAATGAATATAATAAATATGAAATAATTAATTAGAAAACAGCATGAGCAGTTAACGTAAAAGAGAGTAAAGGTGAAAGTCGTTTTGGAGAGGAAGAAGGATAAGTTAATCAAGTATTATTAGTAAGCTGTTTTATATTATTACATAAAACAGATTACCTACTTAATTAATCTTGTAATGTTTTCACCAACGTTTATAATTTAATATTAAATTTTAAACGCTGCTTGCTATCAGTCGCAGGTAAATGACCTGTAACTGATTGTACATTTAGCAGGAACAATTACTGTACATATATTTACATTGTGCCCTCTTTTTATTCTTCTTTCTTTATTCTGATATGTTGTGTGTATAAGAACTTTAAATAAATAAATCCACAAAAAGACAATGTACAAACAATCGCTGGTAAGCTAAATAACTACAAAGATTTTTATTAATTTAGTACAAAATCAATAGCAAGAAAACCGAAACTAATCATAGACCAGGATGGTGGAGCAGATGACGCTATGGCAATTTTTATTGCTTTATTGTATGAAAAATATTTCGACGGGTGAGAATTTTTTTTCTATGTAACATTTAGCTTAGCTTGTTACGCTTTAATACAATTCTAATACCGAAAATGGTGCAAATTATGGAACACCAAAGAGTTCAAGCGAGTGATAATTAATTTATAATACGCACATAATTTGGAACAGAAAATATTTTGAGAAACTGAGGTAGGTGCACGTCAGGATTTAAACCTCAAACCACCGCAGCAGGGTTGAGATGCTTAACCACTGTACTCACTAACTAAGCTATCACACATTTTGACTGAGAGTTTAAGAGTTCTTTAAGTGTTTTACTATTAAGTGCTACTGATCCCAAAAAAATAGGACATTTATAACATGGCTGACACGATTTTAACCGGACGTGTAAATTTACTATTAAACTCTTATTTACTATTTCAGCCCCAACGTAGTAGAACTGACAACAGTTCATGGAAATGTGAATGAACCGCAAGTATTCAGTAATACTCAGAGGATATTGGATATAGCAAGAAGACGTCATGTAAGAGTAGTTATTTTTATATTAAAAGAATAGCAAACGAGCATGCAGTCCACGTATGCGTTACCACTTCTGAGTACTAAGTTGGATTGCCTCCTGTCCAGCACATTCTGCCTAATGATACCCGTCAAACAGTAAGGCAGCGGTCCTCCCACTGCTGCTTGACGACAGAAATAGATGCAGGTGGTGCCGAGGTGAGCTTTCGATATAAGTTTACCACCATTACAATTTTTTTAACACCATTTTTTTAAAATCTTAAATCCTATTTAATGATGCATTCCAGTGTACATCTGTGTTAAAAGTTTCAACTCTCAAGTCAAGAAGTCTAATAAGAAGTTTAATAAGCAATTTATATCACACAGACTAAGAGATAATAAAGCAAGCTAATGAAACTGTTATAAAATACAGTATCTAGATGCAAATATACGTTTAGATTCAAGCCTGGGCTGTGGTGGAATCATCGCTGTAAACAGCTGTGCTCGCAATGCAACATTTCGGTTTGTAGTTAGTGGTTGGGCAGACAGGAGGTGTTCCAATTCAGCAAATTAATCAAAGCGTTTAATTAATGACGCGAATAGGACATCGATCGTATTTGGGATCGGATGTCGATAGTTTCAGAAGCGAGAAAATTTCTCATGTTACTTTAAAGTTAGTACCTACGTACGTATGTATTCATTATCATCGTCGTCATTGACCTATTACTGTCCCACTGCTGGACACTGGTCTCCTCTCAGAAACGAAATGGTTAACGCTATTGTACACTACGCTGGCCAAGTGCGGATTGGTGGACTTCACATGCCTTTGAGAAGATATTGAAGATCGCTGGCATACAGATTTCCTCAGGGTTTTTTCCTACACCGTTCCAAGGAAGTGATAATTTCTTAGACTCAAATTGTTTAAAAAAATTATAGGTGCATGCCGGGATTTGCACCAAAACCCACCGGAGCGGGAGAATAAGATTTTTAACCATCATGCTATAACTCACGATAGTATTGACTAGTATCTAAATGCAAGAAGTTTAATGCTTTTCAGGTACCAATATATAGAGGTAGCAAATCTGCCCTAGTTCAAGGATTTCCATCAGATTATTATTTCGGCTATGATGGTCTTGGAGATAATGCAACTGTAAAATATAAGCATATTGCAGCACAACACGAACAAGCCGCTTTGGCTCTTATAGAGCTATCGAAAAAATATGAAGGTACAGCATGGCATAAAATTTTCAATTTGCCAAATATAGCCGAAATTATTAATTAGTGTATCTACCTGGTTTGTTTGATTAGTAAATAGAAGTATCTTCATAGACATTTGTTTTCTTTTAGATTCATCAATACTTTACTGAAATCGTATTTTTTTATTAATGATTTATTATGATTAGTAAATATAATAATGTTCATTGATATTTTGTGTTGTAGAAATCTGAAGGTAATTGAATTTTCAAGTTATATTTAAAATATCTTTAGTTGATCAGTAAATGATAGTATCGGTATATACGTGATTCTTAATTTAGGAGAGTTATCGACACTTGCTATTGGGTATACATGTTAGATGTATTACTTTTTCTTTAGAAGATTTACCGATACTTGTTAAACGATCTCAAATAAATACTACTTTTCTTTTAGAGGATTTATCGATAATTGCTATTGGATCTCCAACAAATATTACTTTTCCTTCAGATAATTCATCAATAGTTGCTATTAGATCTCAAACAAATATTACTTTTCTATCGGATGAGTTAACAATACTTTCTATTACATCTCTAACAATTTTTTTTTAGGAGATTTATCTATACTTGCTATTGGGTCTCTAACAAATATCGCACTGGCCATTAAACTTGATAATGATTTTACAAGTAGACTTTCCCAGCTATACGTAGCAGCTGGACACGTGTACAGTAAGTATTAGATTGGTATCGTATTTTTATTGTTATCGTATGGTCCTGTATTCGATACCTAGCGGGGCAGATATCTAAATGATGAATTTAGCTTTCTGTTCTCACTCTGAATGTTTGTTTATGTACATGGTACCCCACCACAGGGGGAGTTATAGGACTATGAATGTAAATTGTTAATTATTGTTATCTGTAGATATATCTTAAAAAGAGACAAATCATTTTAGTTTATCTCTTAAATGCATGTCGTGCGTACAACAGAGAGGTAATGTAGTAGCTGAGGTTCTAATCGATAATATTCAAACTTACGTCAGTATTAAAATCTGCATACTTTTAAAACACGGAAGTTCCATCAAAATAGATTCAGTCGTTTTATTTCGCATTTATGGCAAAGAAACAAACAAAAGAAATTAATATTTTGCAATCCGCGGAAAAGTCGATTCCAGTAACTTTTTCAATTACATTCAAATGTACATATATACAATTATAGTGTTATATAATTTCACAGGCAAGGAGTATACGCAGCCAGAATTCAACGCTCAAATGGACGTCGAAGCGTACCATATTGTGACGGAAAATGGAAATCCAGAGAAATTAACGATCATTCCCTTTTCACAAATTTTGAACAGCATAAACATAAGCGTTGTAAGTTTATTTCTGCATATAGGTACCTATTTTGACTTGCTCTGACTGTGGTAAGTTATGTCCAAGGCTCGCCTGTAGTTACCTAGTTCTGCCATAACGCATCTGTTCAAAGGATGTGGTTTTTTATGGTAATAGAATAGCAAACGAGCATGCAGACCACCTGATGTTAAGTGTACACTGCGGCCTATGGACATCCACATCAAACCTCAACTGGGACGAAAATCCTATCTGAGATCGTATGTGAATGCGTTCTACTCATGAGAACTAAGCTAGAATGCCTCTTGACCGGTGTCTTCTACCCAATAAATTATCAAAATTATTATTAAAATTAAAATAATTATCCAACATTTTCAGGAATGGCGTCTAAATGTACTTGGATCAATACCAACACAGATAATGCGAAGTCAGAACGTGTTCGAGCAGGTTTCTATACCGAAGACGAACGTTTGGGTGTTACTTGATCCCGCAGCTATGGCAGTTGTCCTGAAACCATCTTTAGTTCTTGATACCAGTTACTCCGATAATAGCATTCATTTGTGTGGTACGTAACGATTGCGTTCATCGCTAAGTTGTCTGTTGTCGAAGGCCAGCTTGCGGCCTTACAAACAGTGTGAGCACTGCTGTGATTCGGTTTGGAGGGTGTGTTTAGGCAGAGTAAACTGGACAGGAGGTATTCAAACTTAGAGCTCAGGAGAAGCAACGCATCCGCGTACAAGGCAGAATTCACTGTATTGGATGCGTTCCAACTTAGAGCTCAAGAGTAGCAACGCATCCGCGTACGAGGCAGAATGCACTGTACAGGATGCGTTCCAACTTAGGGCTCAGCAGTAGCAATGCTTCCGCGTACGAGATATATGCACTGAACATGATGCGTTCCAACTTAGTGCTCAGGAGTAGCATCGCATCTGCGTACGAGGCAGAATCACCAGACAGGATGCGTTCCGGCTTTGTGCTCAGGAGTAGCAACGCATCTGCGTACGACGTCACATAGAGTTTCGTATTTCTTTACCAATTCATTATTACACAGATTTAGATTAATAATGTATTGTTTATAAATATGATGAAGATGAGCACCTTATCTAACGATTTAATAATTTCTTACATTTCAGGTAAATACAGAGGCGTCAATACAAACTTGTTCACGTCCATTGAAAATGCAACGGCAAGAATTATACTCTCTGTCGAAGAAGATCTTTTTAAAAAGTTTTTATACGATGTTTTTTCAGTAGAATTAAAATAGTTCACCGTTACATATTAAATTTCTACACTATCAAATCACATGGGTTATCGAAAAGTAACAATTATTATTTCGAATTTCGAGTTCAGAGACCACCGTTGATATACACAGAATTTACAAATATGTACAGAAATCGCCCATTTGCTATCTAAAATAGTACTTATATAGATAACATTAACCAAATGTTTATCAGTAACAAAATATGATCGCATACGTACAATAATATTCATTGTATTTTTAGTTACTAAATTTGCTTTTAAGTAATATTAATAATTTTAAATTATTTCTCTTTTTTGCCACGTACAATATAATTTTGTTCATTCGATAAATTATGGAACAATCTTCATTCTGAGGCATTTCCGGAGCGCTATGACATGAGATTCTTCGAGAAAGGCGCTGAAAAGCTCCTTCCTTCAAGCCCGGCAACGCACTGGCGATACCCATGGGTTGCTCGTTTTAGGTGTATTCCTGGTGAGGTGGCGCGTCAGCCAGTTTGCAAGGTTTGGATTGTAAAAAAATAAAATTCAATTTATTTTGCTTTGTAATTTTCATACTAAACCTCCTGCTCTTATGCGCATTAGGTGTTTGTACCTACACCTGAATAAATAAGAACAATTATACTGGATCCACACAGACATATGACCTCGGTATCTTTTTTTTCATTTTACTAAGTTTACAAACTGTTTTTACATTTTATTACCCCTCTAGCAAATCTAGCTATTAAAAAAACCAACAAATCTACTACCACTTAAAGTTAGTACCGTTTCCGAGACATGTATTATAAATAAATAAATAACGCTTCACACTCACAGCTCCACAGTAGGTTTTAACCTGTGTCGTGGGTGCCATGGAAACACAGAAACAAGCACACAAATACCCAGACCAGGTACAGAAATCTAAATTCATCATTCAAATTTCTGCCCCGCTGGTAATCGAACCCAGGACCCTCCGAACGGCATTCCGCACGTTAACCACGGCGCCATACGGGTGGGGTATAATATAAATACGAATATACAAGAAGTGTACGCTTAAAGTACCCAGACACAGTTGTATTATTATAATAGTTATTTAATATATATCGATATTATTACTATTTTCATGATAGACACGTTAAAGTAAATAGGTCAGTGCCCTCAAAGCAGCACACAGTTTCATTAATCGTCGTACTACGAATGATTTGCTTACAATATCGTTGACAGTAGCAAATAACCCGTTGACAGCTGATACCTAGTACTTACCTACTACTAGCATTGAACAATATATATCTATTTTATTTAATGTGATTAATAAATCTTACTTTGTTTGCTAAACAATATGATGGATTTTAAATGCAGAAACAGAATTAAAAAAAACAATGCGTTATTGTCCCGGTACTGGGCACATGTCTCTTCAAAGATGAGAGGGTTTAGGCCATAGTGCGGAATGGTGGATTTCGCATGCAATTTGAGAACATTATGGAGAATTGTCAAACATGCAAGATTCTTTATTTCGTTTTTCTGTACCAATAAAGCGACTGATAATTAATTTATTATAGTCACATATTTTAGAAATAATTATAAGGTGGTAACCAACTATTAGGTAAATATTATTCATTCCGCCTATTCATTATCTAAGTATATGATAATACTAATACACATTTTATTAATGGCTTAAAGAGACATACTCCATCAATTACATACCTACTGTGAGGCAAAGAAGATTAATAATATGTATATTAACGTATAACAATTTTGGAAAATAAAATAAGCCGAATGACAGCGCCGCGGGCGGTCGGAAAGGCAGAAAATCAAGCAACAAAATAATATTAAAAATGCTGTTCCTATAGGTTTAAAAAAGGGTAGGAAATATCAACAAGCATTTGATGACATACTTCAATATACCTTCCAAAATAAAAGAAAACAACACATGTTTCATTAATTAAACAAAAACTCTCGGAATAGATTTAAAAAATGCTTTTCATCTCGGGGAGAACAAATTCCATTCGAACAAAAACTTTTTTCCTTCTCTTTGTAGACCTGACTTACGGTTGACGTGGCGAGTACAAGTAGCTGTAATCAAACGTTTATAATTTGAGCGGCGTTTAACGGTTAAGTACCTATGTATATTGTTCAGTGTATGCGCTACCTAACCTAGTCGTACGTATTCATTCCTTCCTTATTCTGGGAGTGTGACGCGTTCACTGTGTATTTTCAAACACGAAGATCGCGTGTGATGTATTGTCCTTACAGAACTTAGTCCTTTAGGTCGTGTTTCGAGCAAGTGATAAACGCTACAGTGGTGTTTTGTGACAGATGGTGTAGTTTTTAATGACTCAGCAAGATATTTAAAGAAAGGTTCAACGAGTACGCAGCACGAGGGTTTACGTAAAAACCAAAAATAAATAACAGTTTCGATGGAGACTGACACGTAAGTAAGAGCACCAAATAATGCAACAAATTATAATAGAAGAGGTTATTTTTTTTAAATATCTTAGCAATGTTGTAATGAGACTAGATTACCATCTGTGCTGAGCGTGATAAATATTATCCATTTCAATTGACCTTCCGCCTATACGATGGCGCATACTACAGAGAGATCAAGCTTTTTCAATGCCTCTGCTGTACTGATCTTGTCTAAACATATGTTAGTATTTAGGTCTAATCATATGCATTTGAACCGTATTCAAATCTATTTAGCAATTTTTTCACGATTGGCGTTCAAATATACACAGATTGTATAAAACATTTTGTATTGAGAGACCTCTTCATCATCATCATCATCAACCCATTACTGTCCCACCGTTGGGCACGAGTCTTCTCTCAGAGATGAGAGAGTTTAGGACATAGTCCACCACGCTGGGCAAGTGCGGTTTGGCGGACTTCACATAGGTAACTTCGAGAAAGTTATGGAGATATTACGTTAGATAATAAAAGAAAATGTTAGATAATATTTCAAGAAATAGAGGTGCGTGCTGGGAAAAGCTTGGCTATCACTCACTCTCTTAATAGTCTATAACAGTTAAATTTTTTATAATATCTTCGCTGTACAGAATTACCCGTTACAATTTTACAATAATACATAGATTTTTGCTAGCGTGGTTGACCATGGCCTTGGCCCATAAACTTCTTAACTATGTGCGGTGAACCGTGCCCAGTATTGGGACAGTAACTGTTGATGTGTTATGTGTTGATGCTATATACATTCCGAGGTAAATAGTATTGTGATACTTTTGTGCTTTGTACAGAGGTACGTATGTATATGCAGGTATTTTCTATAAAGCGTCCTATAATCCTGTAAAATACTTTTAGCCTCTAGTATCAATCTTATCCACTCGATATGCTTACCTAAAGGAGATATCAATAACATATTATATAATGATAAATAGAGTAAGTCTGTAAACATCTTATTTATCATTGTAGATAAGAAAATTAGATCGTAATAACTCAAATGCTCGTTTAAGCTACTTGCTCCGTAAATAAAGTTACTTGCTTTGAACTAGGACAGCTGTGATTCGTAGTAGTAGTAGGAGTAGTGACATAGATTCGAAGCCTGGTTTATTGTATTTAAAATAATACGTAACAGGCATACGGGCCACCTCACGGTAAGTGGTCACAGTCGCCTCTGGAAACGTGTAACACCAGAGGGATCGCTCGTGTGTTGCTGTGTATTGAAGGATTCGATTTACACTCTTCTTGAAGCTCTCCATGTCGAAGCTGGATTGAAACGTCTCCGAGAGAAGCTCATTTCACGACACAGTTGTCCGCTGCAACTACGATCGCGAAAAGCGGACAATACCTGATATGCAACAATCAATGCGGTGTGGATGGAACTGTAGCCTTCGGCGAGTAGTGTGATGCTATTACCGCAAAAGAGTGTAAAAAGAAAATTCATCCACGAATATTACACAGAATAGCAGAAATTCAACTGTATCTCTGAGTCAACTGTACCGATCTTGTTCAAACATATCCCAGTATTTAAGTCCAAGTATATTCAGATAGTTGAGTTAGTGACAGCGTAGTGATTAAGAATCTCGAAAAAAATTGTGCTTACGATGGTACTGGACACACCTCTTAACCGCATATATGTTTTGATAGAATAACAAACGAGCGAACGAACGAACGAATAACATCTGATCTTAAGTGATCACTGCAGCCCATGGACATCCAAATCTGAGGTTGTATGATGCGTTGCTACTCCTAAGGGCTAAGTTGGAATGCCTCCTGTCCAGTGTCTTCTAACTAACTTCTAACCGCATCCTTCAAACTGAAACACAGCAGTTCTCACACTGCTGCTTTACGCCAGAAATAGGTGAGGCGGTAGTGCCTACCACTACCACCATCTACCACCAACATCATCAAAATGTAAGTCAACAGTCTCCGAGTGACAGACGAACAGGCGCATACGGCAAAACTATAAGGTTTCCCTGTTGTTTTATCGTCGTCAAACGAATCTTGCCATTGAGCTTGCCGGAGAACAGCGATTCATTTCACAAAGATGAAAGGCAAAGCCTCTTGAGACATTATCGTCATATCTAAAAGCAAGGAATTCCAAATCGTATTGGTCGTTTAATGTACCGTAAATATTCGTTCACTGTCTAAAATCCTGTTAGCCGTATAAAATCAAGCAACGTGCAACTTGTTTAGTGTGAATGCTCGCGATCCATAAGTTATCTGAGTTTTACTATTAGTATATCGTTCGCGACGTCCGGCGACGCACGTGTTGACGTGCAGTAAAATGTTGTTTGTTTGTTTGCTCGTGTGTTTAGCCGTTGCCAGTGCACGGAATGAGTGAGTTAGTTTAATCAAATTTTATATTATGGTATCATTTCTTCGTTACTATGACTGGGATTACTTTTTTTTTTGAGGAAAACTTACAACTTTTTTTGTCTAAAAACTTACTAACTTACTTAATTATATATTTCTCATAAGTTAAACAATCAACTAGTGAAAAACAACACTTATTCATTAATTCATTAAATAGTACACTGAGCGCTCTTAGCAACATTTGCATTGTGAATTTTGTTAAAAACTACTATGGATTAGTGTATAACTGTAACTTAACTAAGTATACGAAAAAATAATAAAATCAATAATATTTAATTTATTGTTATGTCCACTAGAATTATTGTGAATCACGAGTGTCATTAATAAAAGTACTGAGTAAGTATAAGTAAAAGCCTGAGTACGAAGAGTTATTTGTTCATTCCAGAAGTGACGGAAGACAGAAGGTGGTCATCGACAACGATGCGGGCGGAGATGACGCGATGGCCATATTCCTTGCTCTGCTTTATGAGAAAAACTTCACAGGGTAAATTACGATAACTTTTACAGCATGCTCCCAAAGTATAATACGATTTTTTTTTTTAAAGATTAGCAAATGAGCATGCAGGTCACCTGATGTTAAGTGGTCACTGCAGCCCATGGACATCCACATAAAACCTCCATTAGGACGAAATTCCTATCTGAGGTCGTATGTGGATGCGTTGCTACTCATGAGGACTAACTTGGAATGCCTCTTGTCCGGTATCCTCTGCCTAACCACACCCTTCAAACCGAAACACAGCAGTTC
>DWKW01001093.1:0-13594 GCA_018250115.1 Doberes anticus
ATGGGCTGCAGTGACCACTTAACATCAGGTGGCCTGCATGCTCGTTTGCTATTCTTTTAAGATTAAAAAAAAAAAACCATATGAATGTTATCGCCGACACTCCGACAAGTACCTTGCGTTTTTCATCTCAGTACACGTAAACTCTCGTAATTTAGTTACAAATAAGATAACTTTCATTCGCCAGTGAAGTCAGGTACGTGACAAATGAGATTGTTGAACTCTGCTCATAAAGTTCTGTTATTTAAAAAAAAATACAGTTACGGAATAGTAAATGAGCATGCAGGCCGCCTGATGTCAGGTGGTTACTGCAGCCCATACTCACCCATATCAACCGCAACTTGGACGGTCCTGGTTGAGGTCTTACGTGGATGCGTTGCTACTTCAAAGGAATGAAAGAAGTTGGAATGCTTCCTTTCCCGTGTCATCTGCCTAACCGTTCAAATTAAAACACAGCAGTTCTCACAATGCTGCTCAATAGGTGAACGAGGCAGAAATACGTGCAGCGGTGGTACCACCGCAAGCGAGTTTTTGGCATAAGACTCTACCGGAATCACTATTCGTGTGTTTGGTCATCATTAACCCATTATTGTCCCATAACTGACCACGGGTATTCTCTCAGAAATGAGGGTTTAGGCCATAGGATTAGCGGATTTCTCATGCCTTTGGGAACATTACGAAGAATTCTTCGGTTTTGAAGGGTGTTATAAGGCAAATACGAGTACGCTGGAATGCCTCCTGTTCCAACATAGTCCTCAGGAGTGAATGTGGGCGCCAACGGACTGCTGTGACCGTTTAACATCAAGTGAGCTGCGTGCTCATTTAATGGTATTCCGACAGCATTTGAAATAAATAAAACGTCTAGTTAGTAAGTCCAAATCCACAAGAGTGGGACGTTTTAACCAAAAAGGCGATTGCTACTGCGTTTGATTGCATTGTTGACAGATTGCCCTAATGGTATTCCAACAGCATTTCAAATAAATGAACTACCTTTTTTTTTTTTTTTTTTTTTTACCTCGTTGGTAAGTCCGAATCCACTAGAGCGGGGTGTATAAACAACAAGGCGATCGCTACTGCGTCTGACTGTATTGTTGATAGATTGCCCCAATGGTATTGCAACAGCATTTATAATGAATGAAACGCCTAGTTGGTAAGTCCAATTCCGCTGGAGCGGGAGGTATAAACAACAAGGCTATCACTACTGTGTATGATTGTTGTTGATAGATTGTCCCAACGGAATTCCGACAGCATTTGAAATAAATAAAACATCTAGTTGGTAAGTCCAAATCCACTAGAGTAGGTTTTAAGCTACAAGGCGATCGCTACTGCGTCTGACTGTATTGTTGATAGATTGCCCCAATGGTATTCCGACGGCATTTCTAATAAATAAAACACCTAGTTGGTCTTCCCGACACGTACCTACGTTTTTTCTTTCGAAATTGCAACCTTGGTCAGTCGAGTCGAATGTCGTGACGTAAATAGAAAAAATTATGTAAACGTTCGGGGTTTTTAGGTAGATGTTTTTTAGGCGGGGTGAGATGACTATCGGATACGGGAAAGGAGTTTGTCGGTTATAAATACATTATCATCAAACGGAATAGCAAACGAGCATGCAGGCATTTGATGTTAAGTGGTCACTGCAGCCCATGGACATCTACATCCATAGGACGGAAATCTTCTCTGAGGTTGTATGTGGATGCGTTGCTACTCCTGAGGACTAAGTCGGAATGCCTCCTGTCCAGTCCTAACTACACCATTTAAACCGAAACACAGCAGTTCTTATAATGCTGCTTTGCGGCAGAAATAGGAGCCTTCGACATAAGACTCTACCACCATCAAATACCTTATATTGAAAATTAATACATTGAATTGAATTGAAAGCAGACGTGTAGATACTGCTGTTCTTCAGTTTGAAGGTCGTGAAGCAGAATAGACTGGACAAGAGGCATTTCAACTTAATCCTCGGGACTAGCAACGCAACGCTTGGGCTGCAGTGACCACTTAACTGCTGCATGATCGTTTAATACTCCTATAATATAAAAAAAAATTGCCTCGTTGGGAATCGAACTCCGGACCTGTGGAATGGAAAACCGACATATCTTCCACTTTACTATACCGTTGCTATACCCGTTGTTGTTGGTGACCAGATTTATTCGAAAGTTACTTAGAGAACAAAATATATATACCTACTTAATTATATGCATGTAATTTTTTGGAATTATGTCCGTATTACTTTAATCTTATTTATTTAATAATTCATGTACCCGGTTAAAGATGAATAGAATCACAACAAAATATATATTAGTACAAAGGTTTAATATTGAAATTATATCATTTCAACAACAATAATTTCAAAAGCGATCTTGATACTGCAAACGAGACTCGGAAATTGTTTTTGAAATTCAATAATACGACCGTTATTAGTATTTCATGCTGAAATCACTTAAAATACAGGCTGTAAAGGAAATCAGTAAAAAAGTAACAACATTCTGTAATCAAATTTTATTGTCAATCGGTTTATTTACAATAAATATTAACTACACATTTATATTATAATTAGTTATAATTATAACGACAAAGACCCGCTGAGGCTAAGTGGTAGTAATAAGTTTATAAATTAAATACGACACGCAATTGAAAGATTTTGGCAGTTATAGAAAACTCAGTTATCGTTTTTTTTTCTTTATAAAATAGGTACTAACTGCTACCAGCTCACATTAAAAGTGTTTTCACATTTATAATATTCGTGGGATATAACAAAATACTAAGAATTATGATTTTCAGCGCCATCTATTGATTAGTATAGAACTAAAGCGTTGTTATAATAAGATCAAAGCTGAACTATTATCTCACGCGGGAACGACTTACCATCATAAAAAGCTTCCTATGTGTAAATGGTCTATCTGTTTGCCAAGTTTTATCCAGCAATCATCGTTCAATAGTTAACACGTGATTGAGTAAAGAGCAAACATCGGCATGCAACCTTATTTTAAGTGGTCACTGCAATCCGTGTCCACATCAACCCTCAGGAGGACCGAAGCGATGTCTGAGATTGTACCTGAATGCAACGATACTCCGAAGAAATAAGATGGACTGTCTTCTTACCAGTGCAGTCTACGTAATAACCGTTCAAACCGAAACGCCGCGGGAGCTATTGCTTCACGGTACATCTTCATGGACATCCATAAAACAACAAGCCTCAAATAGGACTGAAGTCCTATCTGAGGTTGTGTGTGGATGCGTTGCTATTACTGAGGACTACGTTGGAATGTCTCCTGTCCAGTGTATTCTGTCTATTATTGTGTAGTAGTAGCAAACGAGCATGCAGACCACCTGATGTTAAGTGGTCACTACAGCCCATGGACGTGATGCGAGAGTACGCCCTATCCGTGGCGGTATGCATTAGTCTGACGACCCGTATGGCGTTGTGGTCAACGTGCGGTCTGCCGTTCGGAGGGTCCTGGGTTCGATTCCCAGCGGGGTAAAAAATTTAATGATGAAATTTAGATTTCTGTACCCGGTCTGGCTGTTTGTGTGCTTATTTCTGTGTGTGTAATATGGGGCTATGAGTAAGAAACGTTATTCATTTTTTTATTGGTGTATGCACTAACATCTGACTGGAAAATCCACGACAAAAAAGTTCCATTCCAAAGTTTTTTCCGTTGATAGAAACTAATGTTTTTTTTCTAAAAAAACTACGTTTTTAAAATATTTGAAGTAATAAAAAACACATAAACTTATAGATATTAAGTGGTTTGAATTAGTGTTCAGCATTTACGGTTTTTAAAAATAATTTCAATTGGCATCACTACAATTTTTCCGAAATTTTGTCGATGACAAACGGTAACAGTTTCTCTCAATATATTACAATTTCATGCTTAACGATGGTGGTAGAGACTAATGTCAAACGCCTGCAGCGGCACCACCGCTACACCTACTTCTGCTGTAAAGCACTAGATAACTGTGTTTCTGTTTGAAGGTTGTAGTTAGGCAGAAAATACTGGACAGGAGGCATTCTAACTTAGTTCTTAGGAGTAGCAACGCGTTCACATACGACCTCAGATAGGAGTTCCGTATGAATTGAGGTCTGATGTAAATGTCCATGGGCTGCATCAGGTAGTCTGCTAGTTAGGTAGCTAGCTCGTCTGCTATTCCGTAAATATAATAGACTGTACTTGCCAGTCTATAGATACCGTACAAACCCGCCTGCAACCCGCGGTGTAATTAATACTTATTTTCCATGTCCTGTATTTCGAGTCGAACAGGTAAACGTCGAATTCTTTGACACACATGCATTTTTTGCTGATATTTGCTATGTCAAAATAAAATGAGTAACAAATACGCGAACAGATATAGCCGAGTTAAGTGCCTCTATAAGGTCCAATTTTTTTGCGTTTCAACAAAAACCAAGATTTACTCAAAAATTACGTTGAAGAGCATTCAGTGTTGTAATGATTGAGCGCCGCTCGGTTAACTACCTCACAAATCTTTAACAGCAAAAGGTCTGCAGAATCTTTTTAAACACTTTGAGATGTTGCATTCAAGGGATGGTGGGCTTTACAATAATCACCAACATTACCATCATTATCAACAGCTTGATGGTGGTATGGATGGTGGTGTCTTATGTAGAAGGCCTGCGGTGGCAACATTGCAGTACTTATCTCAGGCGTGAAGCAGCAGTGCGAGAATTGCTGTAAAAGTTTAGGTGTGTAGTGTTTAGTGGTGTAAGGGTGTGATTAGGCTCCTAGAACAGGAGACATTCCATCTTAGGAAAAGTAAGAATACACCTACTTAGTCCTAAAATTTGAGTTTGATTTCAATCAAAGTTTTAAATCATCCAAAATATTTATAAGGTATATATATGAAATACTAAATGATGCTCGCGACTTTGTAGGCGTAGATTCATAGAAAAAAATCTTAAATTTTGTTAACATTTATACAACATTTTTCGACAGCGCCATCTATTGATAACAGGGTTATTATAATAACATTCAAGATGAACTACCAACCTATCCAACGGGAACGGATTTCAGCGCTTAAAATTATATAGGGCATGGTCTATCAGTGTGCCGAGTTTCGTCTAAACATCTAGACAAACTTTCGCATTTATTGTTATATATTATTTTTAGGTTTAGTATTAGGGTTAAACGAACACCAGCGACCACTTAACCGCAGCGTTTCACATAAATATAAATACTAGATCATTGTGTTTGCAAATGCGACTTTAATGTACATTCACATACTGATATATTATTTCTTATCCATAAACACATATATGTGGTTAATTACGATAAAATTATGACAAGTGATCAATGTTTACTTTGACAATAAACTAATATACGAACAATGCTTCGTGAATAACGAGATTTCATAAAGTACCGTTTATTATTATTATGTTTTTTAAATACTGTAAACTTAAGAAACAGGCAGATGGACCACCTGATGGTAAGTGGTCACCGTCGCCCATGGACCCAAGCAACAAGGCGGGCGTTTGCGCTTCTCGTGAAGAACCCAATGTCATAGCGCCAATGAAGTGCCTCAGAAGATTGTTCCATAACTATGAAGGGTAGTTAAAAACAATCATGAAATGACATCGATAATTTTAAACATTGTAATTCATCGGAAAATTGTTATATTTATTACAATTATATCTATACATTTTAATTACATAAAATAATGTTTAAAAACTGCGTAACAAACGTTGTTTTAAATATTTTTTCAAACAAATATCCTTATATGTAGCGACTAAGATATATACAGGTTGACGTCAAAGTCCTGAAATTACATAGAAAACATCTATTTCTTTTTATCTTGAAAACTCTTCTGGGAAACCTAAGCATACATTATTATGTATTCATAATTCACACATGTTTAGTAATTAATACAAAAATATAACTAAGTAGTATATACAATGCTATATAGACAAACGTAACAAAAATACAGTAAGTACCGAGTTCACAAATCACATTTAATCATTAATTAATTACAAAAATGACACAGCTTCGTATTTCGGGTTCCTTACAAAACAAATTGCAAACACGAAAGTTGAAGTTACCAAAGCATTACCTGCGGCGGCACCACCGCCGCACCTATTTCTGCCGTAGAACAGCAGTGTGAGAGCTGATGTGTTTCGGTTTGAAGAGTTTGGTTATGCAGAAGACACTGGACAGGAGGCATTCCGACATAGTCCTCAGGAATAGCAACGCATCGACACACAACCTCAGATGTGGATGTCCATGGACTGCAGAGACCACTTAACATCCGCCGTCTGCCTAATTACACTTTTCAAACCGAAACACAGCAGTCCTCAAACTGCTGCTTCACGTCAGAAATAGGCGCGAAGGTGGTGCCGCCGCAGGCGAGCCATCGACATAAGACTCTACCAGCGTCATAATATGAATAATGCTTTCAATCAGATTTCTAGAAAGAGTCGAGAGTTTTTACCCGCCAGCTTTTTCTGTCGGTCAAACGTGCAACCTAAAATGGGGTTCAAAGTCGATGCGCAGATATTTTTTAATGAGGTTCGTGTAGTTCGTTGCGCGCTCCTAACGATGACATATCTTTTATTCTCTTCACATACTAGTAACTGGGATTATCCGTGTCGCACCCCATGAACACACGCAGATACAGGCACACATACACCCAGACCAGCGCTATATGGGTCGTATATACTCGTATCTATTTTAATCGTACTGTTTGGTGTCCTGTTTTGGTAGATGCCTTAAGAAACCAGACATTTTTAAACAAGTAAACTTCGTCACGTTCCCACGATAACCCCGCAAGTAACCTCGTAGTCTGTTTTTTACGTGCCGGTATTATATAATACAGTAATATATCAGAGAATACAAAGCTGAAGAGAAATGTACGTAACAGTATGACGCTGGAGCGCGCATTTGGAGTAAATTCGCATGCATGTGGGTATCATACACGATACAGAAGTGTATGAAAAAATTATGCGAAGATGAAGCGTGCATGTCGGGTATAACCGCGTCCTTGACTGGAATGCTACCCGCATTCTTGCGTGTCGGGTATAACCGCCTGCTTGACTGGAATGCTACCCGCATTCTTGCGTATCGGGTATAATCGCGTGCTTGGCTACCCGCATTCTTACGTAGTATTATTTTAGTATGAAACGATTTGTTACTGCTGCACGCAAGTGGGGTAGACCCGCATTCGTGTTACATAAGCAACGCTGACGCGGTGTGTAACGCTGGAGGGTGCATATGACGCAGATCCGCGTGCTTCACTAGAATGCGGGTATCATGCGTGATACTAAAATGTATGTAACAATTTAATGTTGACGTGGAGTGGATCCTTATGGGTAAACATGCGGACATTACTGGCAATAAAGAAGTATATAATGATGAATGAATTACACAATGTAAACTCTAAAAATTCTCTTAGGTATACATTCAGAAATGTGTTTCTGTAATGTAATGTAAAAGAAGCAAAATATTTTTTTTTAACAGATATGTGGATCAAATTAGGCAATGTTACATAAAGTAAGATGTGTACATTTTGTTTTGTGCTTTTGGAGTGACATAAAATAATTACATAAAGATCAGATCAGTTCTCCATATCCAGATGTGCTGGAAGAAACTTCATTAGAAATAAGCAGAACTTTGTACAAAATTTATTTCATACTTTCTTTAATTTAAGTTTAATGTGTACATTAAATATTTAATAAATTAAAAAATAAAATATTCAGTGACATGAACTCACTAAAATCAAATGTTATCTACAGATAATACACGTAACAAATATGACCGAAACACGAGTATAGAAATAGCAATCACCAGATACAAATATAATTAGAAAACATTTGGTTTTCAATCATGGTTTCGCATCTTTTAAGATCTTATTATTCCCACAAATTTCCAACCTAATAAAACACACATATACAGAGGGCGTAAAATCGTCACCCTTCCCGTAGTCGGGTAAGAAATACTACGATACTAAATAAGGTACTTAACGATATACTAATATTATAATTAATATAATTAATACAAACTACTAATACTCTCTAAATTAACTAACAAAACGTACGAATAGGTGTAAAGTACGTTTAACAATAAAAAGGCACTGCTTCGAGTCGATACGAAGATTAAAATGAATGTGATATTAAGATATGCTTTAAATACAATATATAGGGGATATACGAAAGACAGTCGGATTTTCTTGAAACTTGTATGTGGTTATAGCATTGAGTTTGCGTTTGTGCGACGACAAATTTTTCAAGAGGAAAAATCGCACTGTCGCACTCGTGGAAGTGTACGTGCAACTTTTATTTGAGGATAACTTTAGCTGTTCTACGTGGTGCGTAAAAGCTTCACTGTTCTACATGTATTATTCTACATCTTATTATATTTTCGTTATACAAAATAACACGCGTATTCCTAGCGTATATTTCGCGTATGAAACATTATAGTAGTAGCAGTTTATAATATTTAATACATAGAATCAGTATTACGTAGTTCTACCTATCCGACTGCCCTTTCTAAAATGCACTAAGTAATCAATATTTATTATGACTTAACAATACCCAATATTATTAAATACAATTATAAATACAACGTCAAATCCCTCGGTGCATGCGCAATTATATGTACAAGTTATAACTATTATTATTTTATAGGAAACAGATTAGAGGTAGAAATAGGTGAAGTCGAGCACTGTTTTAGTTATTTAAAAAGGTGAAAAATTATTCACTGTGTCGTGATGCGTAGATCATTAACCATCAGGTGGTCTAGATAGTTATATAGTTCGATGGTGGTAGTGTTAGGTCGTAGGCTCGCCTGCGGCGGCACCGCTGCTGCTCCTATTTCGCCGTAAAGCAGCAGTGTGAGAACTGCTGTGTTTCGGTTTGAAGGGTAGTTAGGCCAACGTAGTTCTCGGAATAGCAACGCATCCACTTACAGCTATATATAGGACTTCCGCCCTAGTTGAGGTTTGATGTCGGTGTCATGGGTTGCAGTGATCATTCGCCTGCATGCTCGTTTGCTATTTCGTAAATGTATTTAAAAAAAGGAGCAATAAGTGTCGACTCCAAAGGTGTTACTCTGTAGATAATACCATCAGGTGGCTTGTCTCACCGTTTGTTAGGTTTCGCTTTTTAAATGTAATAATAGTAAACGTTTATTCAAAGTTTTCCCAAAGTTCGTGACAGATCCGACGTCTAATTTGCGTTTTATAAACGAACTCATAGTAATTTATAATTTATTACCCATAATTAAAACAAAGTTTGGTTATGAAAACAAATCACTCACGCGAATTGACCATCTGAGCTTTCCCGCGTAAATCTTTTTTTTCTTTCGTTGAAACGCTTAATGTCACTTGTCTATGCTATTCTACTTCTAATCTGTTTTATACTTACACCTATGTACTTCTTATAGATAGTTGTCTATGCTACCGATTACAAAACACACATTTAAATTTTGAAATATGATTATTATTACAGTTTAAGCAAGATATTATAATGCAATATTATTACTGATTATATTGGCAAATACTAAAATTATTTATATAGGATATTTGGGGTATATGGATATTAAGACTTAATTTTTTATACGAAAAGATAATAATATGACAAAATGAATGTTTTGCCGCAGATGGAAGGATTTATGTGGACCCTGGGTTTTAAATTGTAAAAAATGGGCTCTACTCAAAATACCATAGTGAATTATCGATTCGGTAAAATAAAAAAATGTACATGAAATTTAATAAATTACTAACGGTCATTTTCATCAATAGCTGATCACAAAAGTTGTAGTACAACTATTGCTTAAACTTTAAAATTTTCATCCATTAAATATACTGGCTAGTTAATGAATCAAATAAATAATGGGCAAAATGACTAGGACATTTGCAATACTGTATTAAATATAATTAATAAATAATATAATAAATGTTACACTTAGGTATAGGAATTTAATTTTAAATATTTAATGGTCCAGTAACATTGTAGGTTATATAATATAAGTTACATTTTAATAAACATGATACATGATGAACATCTACGAGATATATTTTTTTACTAATATAAATATTGCTGATACATCCACCTTGTTATTATATTAATTTAAGATTATGTAAAAGGGGAAAATACTGTAATCTCACTTAAATTAAGCTTAACTAATACGTATTTTAAATTCTCTCAAAAATTGGCACATACCTCTACAACATGACATATCTACCCAAACAGATAATCTTTGGCATTAAAAAACAGTTCAAGTCGATCGCAGCTATTTTCATCTGTATAACTATATTCCGCGCGAAATCCAGTGACGTCGTATTTACCCAGCGTTCCACTATCCAATAACAATTGTTCCTGCTTCTTGGATTCGCACAGTGGAACGTTCTTTTAAAAGTTTATTATAATACGAGAAAAAAAAACAGTACATAATAATAAGAAATGCCATTGGCGCGTTCTAAAATGTTTAAATTTAAGGGACATATTGATTGTACAAGTTAAAACTGCTTGATTTACGAGTATATCCTGTTTTCGTTTATATTAATACTGTTAAGATTACTTTTTGTGAAACTGTTATTATTATTGTTTAACAAAGCGTTAACATTTAACTACACTCGTACCAGAAGTACCTCCAGAGGCTCTAAAGACGTATTTCGATACGAAACCGTTAGGATTTTTCACAATTCACAATATTTTATTTCAACAATGAAAAAACTAACGCGTTGTGCAAAGTGGTACCAAGACCGTTCCACTCATACGTATGCACAACGATAACTTCCAATGTTCGCGATCAAAACGGAAACACCAGTCACAGTCCAATACACGCCAATCGAGAACATTCTGCCAATAACGTATTGCACACTTTATAAACAAGATTAGATTAGATCACCTAAACACTTAGCACTAAATAAATTAGGTCCCAGCGTCGACTGTCAATTACACAAACACGGGACCATCGTTCTCTACTCACAGGACGTTTAGGTTCTCACAGTTTTTGAACTTGGAGTCTTCCTTGCCGAAGATCCAGGTCAGCATTTGCCTGGCCTTCATGCTCGCCCGGACTACTCCTCGAGACTTATACCAGTGGGCTGGTGATGACTCTCTGCCGCCGTCCGCGGAGTACTGCTGCTTTTTCAGGCGAATCTGGGTAAGGATCCCCACGAGCAACTCGTCAACGTTGTGATTGATGCCTACCGAGACTTCGATGAACTTCGCCTTGTACGTGCAAGCGAGGCACTTGCCGTCTGTGGAAAAGAGACAGAATTACATAATTGAAGTAAAATTTCTTTTTACATCTTATGAAACCAGATGTTATTACAAAATTTACAATACTTGGTAGTAAAAAACGATTTTATCTTTGTCTTTCTTTGTAACGTAACAATATCTTTAATATGTATATACGTATTTGAATGCAGTAGTATGTTAGTGTGTAATTATAAAAGTTGTATACTCGAAAAGTGTCTTTAAATTATATAGAGCGTATACATAACACTATGATTGTAAGAGGTTCGATCGTTGTAAGTTATGTCGAGGGCACGTCTGCCACGGTACCATCATACCATCTATTTCTGCCGTAAAGTAGCAGTGTGAGCATTGCTATGTTTCCGTTTGTAGGAGGAGGACAGGAGGCTTTCTAACTTAGTCCTCACGAGTATTAAAACATACACGTACGAGTGGGACCACAAACCACTTACTGGGAACTTCGTCCTAGTAGAGGTTTGATGTGGATGTTCATGGGCTGCATGGATTATTTACACCAGGTGGCATGTATGCTCGTCTGCTGTTTCGTTGAAAACCCGTCAGATGCTTCTACGTTCTGGCTTACAAACGATATGCTGTTTTTTTTAAGAGCACTGTGAATTTCAGCTTGCTAGCTATTACATCAAAATTTTATTGCAAAGATTGGATTTACTACCCAATTGGATTTTATTATAATTATAACCAAAGGGCGTGCAGAGCTTCTGCTCTGCGTTATTCGACACGAATAACACTTCTGTCTTATCCGTATTGATGGAGAAATGTAATTGTTCAATATGAGTGTGTACACTCCCACCCATTTTTTTCTTGTCTTGTTTTACTATTTGTTTTCTGCCTAAAGTGTGGTGGTGTACAATGAAGAATATAATGTTTTGATTTGATTCGAACATCACTCAATTGTTTAAACTATATATTTACTATCTGTTTTGGTATTATTTTGAATAAATAGGTACTACTAAGGACGTACATTAGCAGATTGTAGTGTATCTGCTATCTGCTCACGTACTTCTGACATTTCGACGTTATGTGCATTGGGTTCGAAGTTTATATTAGAATATATTTATCACTTAATGGCGTTGATACAAGTCGGAAACATGATCATTCATCAAGTTAGTACAGTTCGTGAAGATTCCGACATGTCAAAATAGATGGCCCGATAAGACAGTACCTATGTGTTTGCCTCGAAAAGTATTTTCGTTCACAAATCGATAATTATCTAACCTAAAAAACTCCGAGGGCAAACAGACTCGACATGAAAAGATTGTTTCAAAATATTAGTACAAATCCGTATTCCAGCTAAATGACAGAAAAAAAATATGAGTACGATAATCATGACAAGGGCCACAGTTCGCTTTGATAGTCGATGTGCTTGTATAATACCGGATATTGAAGGCTGACAATTTTCCGGCAACAAAACGCTCGTCCTCCATTTTTTTTTTTATATGTTATGAGTGTCGCTCGATGGAACTGTAATTTGGCTGTCAATTACAGAGTTTTAAGCCGGTGTAGGTTTTTAATGGATATTTTCGCATACATTCGCTTCGTTCGCTTCGCTTTCATAATTATTGTAATTAATTTTTTATCAAAACGTTTACTGCACGTAAGATTTACAAGGGCGACATATTTTTTGTTTATAAAAAAAAAATCGGATTGACATAAACGAAAAACCGGTAAAAGCTCATACTGCCAATGGTAACACAAATTGTCGAATTAAAGAAAACGCGAACGAGATATCGTTTACGAAAAAAAAACGCCTAATAAAATGAACTCAAAGTGGAAGCACGGGGACTTAGATTAAAAAAAGGAAAATAAGCCTGTATTTCAGCTGAAAGACGTAGGAAAAATATGAGTGTTGTAAAAAATAAGGGACTCGGCTCGCCTGGGAAATCAATTTGATTCTATAATAGCGGATAATGAAGCAGGCAAATTTTCCCGCCACAGAACGCTCGTCCTTCGTCATTTTTTTTCGTTCGTTTCGAGACGTTCGTTGAAACTGTAATTACGCTGTCAATTACAAGGTTTTAAGCCACTATGAAGCTCAATGGAAGCGAAAATAGCTTGGCATTTTCGTTGAAAGTGTTTCTTTTCACGAATTTTTTTATGTGGAAATTACTTTTAATGAATTTCTTTGTTTCGTCCAAAAACTTAGTTAGCTTTTAATCTAAGCGCTTATAAAAATAACTTGTGTTGGAACACTAGACGCTAGCTACGGGTGTGTCTACATGTACGAAGCATTCATCATCATCATCATCAACCCACTATTGTCCCACTGCTGGGCACGGGTCTTCTCTCAGTTTTCCTTCACCGTTAAAGCGAGTGATAATTAATTCATAATACGCACATAATTTCGAAAATTTTGAGTTAATAATA
>DWKW01001094.1:0-13594 GCA_018250115.1 Doberes anticus
TCTGTAGGTAGACTCCCTAGACACGGAAACTAAACGAACCACAAAACTACAGAAGAACCCCTTCCTTGATGGCTTAGTCTTTAGCAAATAGGCAGTACATGCAAAACCAAAATTAACTTAAATTACGATTTTCTTTAATTTCTGAAGCTTTGCTTTAAGCTCAACATTTCACGCCTGAAGCTTGGGACGCTCAAGCCCAAACACGATATACGTGTTAAATTAAGATACTCTTACGCCCATTTTCCGGCTCCATCACCAAACTCTGGACATTACTTAGGATTTGCCAATACAAATACAACGAGCTGCAACACGACGGGGCTATATAATGTTTATTTTAAGAGTTCCTATGGGCACCTTTTGGCTCCACCGTCCAATCCAACTAATACACCATTTCTAGACAAATCCAATTAGACTAATACAAACACGACGAGAGTATCTTATTTAGCTGAGGAGTTCCTATAGCCACCTTACGGTTCCTTTATCAGCACAGCTACATGATATCATATCATGTCACCGAAGTAACATAGGTTCGACAAATTTCATATCAATCGGAAGCCAGCAAATGCTTTAAAAATGGCCTACAAATTTTGAACCAGACAGACATACGAACGAGGCCAATTAAATAACAGGTGGTATTACTTGTTTGAACGGTTAAGGCAACCATCATGCGGTAACAAGCGTAGAGTTCTTCAAAACACTCTCAACGGCTAACATGCCTCGAGTCAACCAATATCTATATATCCAACTACATATCCATCCATCTAGACATAGACTATCGCCTAAGCTCTTCTTAGCTTCTGATAGGTGAATCCCTTCCAGCAATATTATGGTTTTAAGTTGATGATGACTTAAAACAGGAACCATGACGTTAGCCATTGTATCTCCCAATTATCAGTAAAGTAAAGAATGTTATGGATAATTCTTAAACTTAACCGATTTTGTCTTTAATCTTATATCGACGAAACGTTTTCAACAATTACTTATTACAATTATTACATAAAGCTTAATCATGGCCATTCATGAACAATTCATAAATAGTCTCTACAAAAACTCTCAATTTCTTTTATTTACGCTCTGAAGCACGAAAAGCTTACTCTCAATAGAGATTGCATAAGAAAGCATTCTTTTGTGCAAAACAATAATCGGCTAAACATTAGAAAATGAAAAAAATAACTCTTAGTGACTCACGATTTACAACAACGGTCTATAAAGCAACTTATCGATTGCGTCATAACAGAAATAAAAAACATCGCATTATTACACCCACTGAACTGACCCAAACTCAAGAGATTCTGCGAAGTCATCGATAGTTATAACTGTATTTGTGTAAGATATTAGTTTCAGAGAAACATTTAAAAGTGCATATAAATCAGAAGTACCTAGTATTAGTAGTACTTAATGTCAACTGAGTGCTTAGTTATAATTTTTACCGTAAAATTCATGGGCAGATTTTAACGTTTTGAAATAATTAATTAAAATTCTCGTTGTTTGTGTAGCGAAATTAACTGTAAGCTGAGATTCGAAAAATGTTTTAATTGGTAACGCAGCTAAAATAAGAAAGTTCCGGAACATGCGTGTAAACCTGTGAGATGTAGAGTTCAAAGAGTAACGGCTGTGTTAATTATAAAAATAAAAGTGAGCATTCGAATTCTTACCCTCGACTTCGTATGCGGGTAAAGAAAATCTTTTAATACAATACGATTTCGATAAGCGTATCGAAAACGAACACAATGATAGGAAATGATACTTTAAACAATTTTAACCTGCGCGTAGAGTACTGACAAGTATATTTATGAACACACTTAGAAAAATATATCTTTCACATGTTTTTCGTTTTTCTAAGGCCTTTTAACTTTTAAATAGTGCCTAGAGAATGCCCTTAATATTCTGAATAAAATAAGTCTAAATAATAAAAAATTACAATTTGCAACGAAAGTTAGTTTTACCTAGAAATTATTTATGTAGAATGTATAATCAAGCGTGTATGTAGGCAGACACCGAATCAGTTATGTCTTTTACGGAATTCTTAGAACAATTAGAAGGTGAGGAAGCAATAAATTAGCCATGGGAGTGTCTAGCAATAGGATTCCCGGAGATGTGCTTTGAAAGGATCGTTTATATGAGGAAGTCTGACTACTCGATGACAACTGAATTATACCGAAATACCCACTATTCAATTAAATCGTCAAAAACGTATTTTAATACGTCGAACCGATAGTTCTAGTCGTTTTATTTACACATGCAAAATTTTTTTTTGTAGTATAATTTGCATGACTTTTTTACGTTTATTGATATATAATATAACTTGGTTGACGGCGTATTGTACCCTCGCCGCACCTCATTATATGTAATGACTCCACTTCATACTAAGCTACGACACGACGGACGGCCATCCCAACGATTAGGGACCACTTAATCATCGTGACTCCATAATGCACTACATTGCTAACAGAGGAATTTGCTGAGAAACGTCCTGCCGCAAATCGTTTACGTCACTAATATTACAATACGTCAATGATAAAGATATCAAAACGTTTCGTGAATTTAGTAATTCTAATCGGACAGTAGTGCTTCTGAGTTGAAAAGTATTTATTAAGAAGCTGTTACTCAATACAGCACCGAACATTGCATTGGATATTGAAAGTTATTGGAAAAATCATGAGTCGCTCGTAATGGCAATATCGGATCGATTTTATTCATTCATATTAATTGCGTCGAAAGCAGAATATGGATGCGTTCAATAACCGTCATTTATATGATCGTTCAGTACGTTACCGGCGCTGAATATTTTTATCCATCTACTAACCTCGCGGAAGTTTAAAAAGACATATGAATTATTTTCATTGATAACCAGAGAACATGACGGCGACCATCTGGATCAAACTTACGGCAATATTTAAATTTCGCTATATTATGAACTGTGAATGTCCCATTAAAATCATGGTCATCCTATAATCACAATTTTTTGTGATGCTGAGTGAACCAAACGTACGAACATATAAACAACGAATAAAAATAGATATTGTATTGTATCGTCTTTAACACGTGGTTCTTCAAAGATACCTTCATTGTACAGACATGGTCCCGTCACAATTTTATAATAGTTCATGCTTTACACTCAGAGAGTCTCCACTCTTGAGAGGCTGACTCTCATAGCGATTACTACCCACTCAGGTATAACACACTTTCATCTATTGAAAGAAACATCCACCCACTAGAGTATTGACACGAATCGTACCGGTTTCAAAATGTAGCGGAAATTTTCTTGTTTTGATATCTTATATAACATTCAAAGAGATTAACAACAGGATTACGTCACACATTCAATGAGCCTTTGCGGATCACAAATGTCACATATGAACTATTCTATAATGATGTATAATATTATTATAGTATAATATTATAGATCTAAGGCATAAGGGATCACATAAAAAAAAATTATAACATGAGGAAAAATGAAACCTCTACATAAAGTGGAACACATTCCACGTTTAAGTAAGATCTACAAATAAAAGTTGTTAAGCTTTGATTGGATTTCACCCTATTCGATAGTTGTAGAGTCCTATGTCGAAAGCTCATCTGCGGCAGCACCATAGCTGCATCTATTTCTGCTGTTAAACAGCAGTGTGAGAACTACTGTGTTTCGGTTTGAAGGGTAAGGTTAGGCAGAAGACACCAGAAGGCATTCAAACTTTGTCTTCAGGACTCGGAAACGCATTCACATACAACCTGACTTCCGTTCTGTTTAGGGGTTTGATGTGCGTGTCCATTGGCTGCAGTGACCATTCAACATCATGTGGCCTGGATGCTCGCTTGCTATTCTGTTCAGACAAAAAAAAAACTGACTACTATTTTAACTGTTGTAAAGAAAACTATATAAAAAGAAATAAAACTACTACATAATAAAATCAAACTATATATTATTATTAAAGTAAAACTGAAACAAAATGTCTATGTTTTTATGATACGGTAGTTGACAGTAAAATTGTACCCTGTTATATTGGTATGTAAATGGCAAATTACTACCATTTACTGCATACACTTTCGCCATCCAGCCACTCGACTCTAAAGTCGACTTTCGTGAAAATATTCTTCGTACAGCAAATTATACTCTGTCATGTTAGAAAATTATAAACTGCGTGTAATATAGTCAGAAAATTACTTATTTACATTAATTTCTGTTAAGTAATATGAAAAAACGTGCTTACACATGACTCTTTATTCGCTTAGTCTTGCAGTGTGAATGACCTCTTGGAAATAGCACGTAGGTAAGTTACAATGCTTACGCACCAGTTACAAAACGCTATTAAACAATTATATAAAAAATAAACTTTCTTAGATAAGTACTACCTATTATTCAAATAGGACAATTTTATTCTTACATTCATGCTCGAATCTGGTCACCGCTTTACAATTTATCCATATCAACCCGTAACAAATTTGATTCATTGCGAATTATTTGCAAATGTGACGAAATTAGGTTCAGCAGTAAGAAGTTTACGTTGGCAACGGAGAGGTCAAAATAATGATGAGCCGTCGGAAGCCCGGACGTTCACGCGAACTGGTCAGGCCAAGCAAACATGACACACAAAATAAAGAAAAGATTCTGAAAGATCAAGACGCTTTAAACTTGTCCTTTTAATGAAATATATCATTTGCTAGTAGGAGTATAGTTACTATGCTTTCTGAAACTCGGTATAATAATCTTCATTAACGCGAATGTTAGGTGGGGTAGTTTGTAACCTTTGTTGCAGGATTAATGCTCAACAACGAGACAGTAGCCGGTAGCTTAATAATTAAGGTACTATATTTAACAATATAACTTCAAAAACGGAAACACTAATAACTTTTAAGCTAACTACAGATCAATTAAAAAGACGCCGTACCTAGAAAAAACAGAAGTGAATCTTTCCGTCTTACCAATCTGTGAAGATTCTCTTATTAAGCATTAGGGAGTAAATTGGAAAATATGCACAATCGATTAAGCAGATACCACCCACATTGCCCGAGCACCGGCACTGTGCTTCCGCTGTATGACAGGCACTTTGATGCATTAACGTTCGCCTTTCAAGCCGCCTGCCCTCGACAACCGGCAATTATTATGCATTGTGTAAAATCTGCTCAAACCATACACACGTTGGAAACACCGTTAAAGTATACATAATATTAACAGACTCCTGGGAATTCTCATCTTTAACGGCCGGTCCGAAGTGATCTACGAATCGTATAACATCCATTATCAATCCTTTTCATGCCATTCGTCTGTCAGAGTTACGAGTACAAACAAATTTTTATTGCATATATTTGGAAAAAGAATTTTTGGAAGAAAACTACGAAAGTATCCTTAAATAATATTGAAAAATGCTCAAAGGAATCGCGGGATCCATTTTGTAATAAGTTTTAGACTTATAAAATATATTAATTATAATTAGAATTAAAAATAATAAATTTTCCTGCCCGCTGATTTTACACAATGCATAATAATTTCCGGTTGTATAGTAATGTCGAGGGTATATACTAAATAAACGGTTCGTATCATTCGAGCACAAGAAGCCGTTTTGTTAACAGCTTAAAGCATTAGTAACAAAAATTGTGTGATCGAAAATCCAAATCCATCGCCCGAAAAAAAAATGCCAAATTTTTATCAATCGTCCCACAAAAATGCGGAAGATTCGTATGTACGTTTCAAAAACATTACGTTGTAGTAAAAATAAGAGTAATTTATTAATATTTTCAAGCGGTTGAAGCGACAAAGTAAAAAAAATTAACATAAATGTTCATATAGGTATTGAGACTTTCTTTAAAATTTAATCTGACTATACTACATAAACTTTAACTTTCCGCGCACCATAATTTTCATAGAGTATTTGCATAAAACTGTCAAGGAATGTCTTATTCCTTACAGGTTCATGACGTTAATATTCCGGAAATACACGTATCCTAACAAGTAGCCCCAGAGCATTAATAATTAGATTTCTATCGTTAACATTTATTTTTAAACCAATACACTTAAAAATATTAACTATGACATTAACAAGTTAGTCCTTAGGAGCATTGAAGTAAATCTAAGAAAACGACCTTTAGTAACCTTTAATAGTGTTTTGGATATTGTCTTGAGGCTGGATATATACAACAAAAAATTGTTAATAAAAGATACGAAATCGTCCGATTGACAGACTCTACTTATCGCAGCTGTAATACTGTAATAAATATGAATTGTATGCCATAAAATAATCCTATAATGCAAAATCAAAGGCACGAAATTTGTTAGGAACACCAAATCATTATTTTATATTTAACCAACATATTAGCTTCTATAATATATAAATTGTTATTCTTAAGATCGTAATCTTTTAATCTTAATTTTGTAAAGGTACAAGACATTTTTTTAAATCTTGTGAGGTTCAAAACTTAAAATAATTTACTACATAATAAATAGTCTTGTGAAACTGGTAAAAAGTAAGGTTAAGGATAATATTTAGAGCATATCGCTTAACGCTTCCATGAAGGTGGTTAAGAAATGTTAACATTAATTCATACATTATTGTCTCACATAGGAAATGTTCACGACTGGATCAGGAAGCCATTAACGATACACAGCGGAATAAAAATATTGCCTCGTCTCAAACATAATAATTAGAAAATGCATTATATAAAAGCCAAATATTATTAGCTCAACCCCCATGTAACTATCTGGTGTCTACCCTTCTTTACCCTATCTGCCCTACTACAACTTACTTTTAAATTGAACTTAATTTTAATAAAATACTTGAAAGATACTACGTATTTGAACACTTTTGAACAATATTGGCAACTTTCGGAATACCTTTTATTATATCTATATTTTAGTAAAAAATATTTAAGTACCTTCTTTTTTTCGACCATTTAGCGTTCCCCATTGCTTCTTCAGGCCTTCAATTTCGCTGCCCAAATAAAGTTCACTCGAGAAGATCTTGTGATGCGCCAAAAGGTTTTTACGACTGCTTTTCGAATCCGATTGAAAAAACGACACCAACTTATGCAGAGGACTCATTTTCACTTAAATTGCGTTATATTATAATTAGAATCATTGAATAATTCACTTTCGAGTCACAACATAAAGATGTTTAACGAATGTAACATTTATTAAACATCCTAAGACTTTGAAATTAAGTTAAGAAGTTGCACAGAAAACGCAAAAAGACAGCGGTATTTTTTGACGTCGCTGGTCGACCGCTGCTGTGGCAGTGTCGCCTCCATTCCTTCGCCTAGGCCCGCGCACTTTCTTCAGCGATTCAAAAACTTTCATTGGCCGCCCGCTCACCCTGGATATAATGTCTATCGTGACAAACTGTTTAATGTCATACGATGCATAAAGTATTCATGTTTTTTTTTTAACGCCGACTGACAGTTCGTGTTATGAATGAATATATTTATTTGAGTTCCTGGTGCCGTATTCCGGTGTTAAAGTGAATTTCCGTTTTTTTTTGTAATATAAATGAACGGTGTAACAATTTTATCCTGTCACTAGTACTATGAGACAATTTATATTTTGCGCTGATTATCAGATTTCGTGATCGCAATAATATTTAATAGGTCATTGTCTAAGTTTTTTTAGATAGCAAACGAGCACGCATGCCTCTTGACGTTAAGTGATCTGCAACCCATCTGAAGACCTATCTGAGGTCGTATGTGGATGCGTTGCTACTCCTGATGCCGTTCATCCCGCAATTTCATCATAACAAAAACTGTTGTATGAGGTAAAATAATATCGTTTTTTTGTTATGTAACGGCGGCTCGTAACCACGTAACGGTGGAAGCAAGTAATTAAAATTCGTTAGTATCATCTGTGTAATCACGAGCAGTAAAAGTGTATTACCGGGGCGATGTGCGAACTTAGTTGAATTACATGCAGTGCAAACGCTTTCTTTTTTACAATTTATGTATACTATTTCTTTACTTATTATTAAACCATCACTTAACTTTCGTTACTAAAATGAGAACTAATATCTACACACAGACACACAGAGTATGTTAGCTAAGTTCTGAAAAAAGGACGCTTAATATTACATGAATCATTTCGTTCCAGTATCGATAGTGAGTGATAGCCTAATGGCAAAGCATAGTGGGTATAAGCCGCTATATAAGTCAAAATACCGACACTCACCTCTCGAAACCCATTCTAAATTTTCGAAATTTTGTGCATCTTATTAGTTAATTATTACTCGCTTTAAGTGAAACTGCGTACGCCTGAGAGTTCTACATAAAGTTCTCAAAGGCATGTAAAGTCCGCTAATCCAAACTTAGCCAGCGTGGTGGACTATGACCTAAACTCTAAAGACTAGTGGGTTGATCATGATGATCGATCCCCGTAATAACTACTAAAATAAACCTCCACCCTTGCTATTTTGCATGATTAATAAGACAGCCTTAAACACCTAAAATTCCAAATTTCATAACTAAACTTCTGATAGTTCTTGAGTCTGAAAAGTCCCATTTTTATTTATCACTCACTGACTGAATTTATCATCAAAAACCGTAGCATTCCATAAATGGACTTATGAATTAAATAATAAATAACACTTCACACTCATACCACACAGGATTCCTTGTGTCGTGGGTGCCGTAAATACACATAAACAAATACTCGCTGTCTTCATCATTCAAATTTATGCTCCGCTCGAAATTATATCGATCGATATCGAACCCAGAATCCTCCGAAAGGCAGACCGCCATGTTGACCACTGTGTTATAGGGGTCGTAAGATCGTAAACACAGGACTTGCGATGATTTGTAACACTTCTAAGCAAAAATGATATTATTAGTATGAATATAGTTATTTCTACGGAATAACAAAACGTTTACATTTTATAACCATGAACTGTTTGTACATTAGACGTTTGAATAAGATCATTAAAACCACTTTCACTGCAATTCGGCGAAAGAATCACCTACACAACCCACCCACCACCGAAATTGTTTATTCGCCCGCAGGTAAATATAAAGCAACTGATAAATGTTTTACTTTTTTTAATGCAACTTCTATTTAACACTGATTTCTCTAACCGACCATTAAATTGATCAACTGATTTAACTAAATAGGCCGACTGTAAGAAAGCTTTCATGAATTACTTCTTTGTGGGTTCTGAAGCGTGCTGGTACAAAAAGATGCCATTGTTGTACGAGTATATCCTTACTTTACGTACTCTGCAATTACTTTACTCAAGTTGCTAATTTGAATAACCATTCGCGCGACAAGGAAAGTTTTAATTTTTTATTCTATAATTGTTCACTGCTTTGCGGCACTCTTCGTAGCTGGTCGGTTAACGTTCGGGGAGACAGCGATGCGTCATTTGGCTCCCACAATGTTGCCAAGTTACAATTTGTTTTATTCTTTTGGTTCGTAGAAAAATTAACGCATTAATTTATTTGACAAAAAAATTGGTTTGTTGAATCTTTGAAAACTTTGAGTCGCCGCATAAGAAAGTATCAGAACAAGTTCCGATTTTATCCACATTCATTATTATTAGATTGTTAGATGATTAGTTTTTATTCCAAATAAATATTTTCGTAATACTGAAAATTCAGAAGTGCGACCGTCATGAATCGGTAGTACTTCAAATTGAAATCTTCCTAAAACTGGAAAGCTTAAGCACCGCCTCCATTAATTAATTATTATTATTGTTTTAATTAACTAGGTATTCTAATATGTTAGTCGTGGTCCAGTCTTTTTAACAACGAATTTTAAGATCAAATTTCATTGATTAAAAAGTACGCAAAAATTAGACTTTGGTTACCCAGAGAGTAAGAAGACCCAATTCGCTTATAACAAGAAGCTCTATAAAAAAAGCTGTTTAAAGAACAGCGACCTACGCCTATTCGTGACACTGAACGTTTAGGATCCAAAATATTATTATTAGTTAATTTTAATAAAGAAATGAATAACCACTTTCATTTTAATTTATATCAAGCTGTTGCCCGCGACTTCGTTTCGCGTGCTGTCCATAACTGTCACTCGTACACATCAAGCATGTAGACTACCGCTAAACTATGTGAAATACATTCATTTCTGCAACAACTTGAGTCTATGAGTACTATGTCTGAAACCTTCTCGGGTGTGCAGTCAATAAAGTTTCATACAAACATATAAACATTCATTTTTGTACCACACCCAAAACGATTGATCAGAATGAAAATTGCCAATGAAATTATATTTGAGCAGAAACAGACAAGTAGGTTTTGTTTAATCCATTTAAATATTTTCTATACCGTAGTATATTTATTTATTGTAGGACACATACATAAGACATTTACCTAATATATTCGCCACTATATTTATTTCAATTTAAAGACTAATGTTATGTTTGTTTACATGTAAGCGCCACCTATCATCATTTTAGTGGACTATTTAGTATATAACTTACATCAGAAAGTTTTGATAACCGAGCATAGATGGCGCCACCCGTTATTAAATGCAGTAAGTACAGCCGCCGTATTTTCGAAAGTGCAATAATTAAATACAAACCTCAGTACAACAGCTCAAGCTCAAGTTCGAGCTTTCATTAAGTGTTTTGTTCAACTAATGTCTAACTATCGTCTTACATTTAAGATAGATTATTTAGAATATTCACTATTTTACTATTATGCTGCGGTCTTTTTTGTAATAAACTGTAAATTCCACAAACCTTTTGTTGTTGATAAGGTGTTTGGCCTCTGAGCAGGCACACGAAGAGGAGTCGGCTTTCGTGGCGAAGGAGGCGGGACGATAGAGGTTCGCGCCCGCACCACCACCGGCGACGAGGACAGCTTTTGAACCACGCCATTTTTCTTTGCTGTAATAAAAATTACAATTGCAATTAGTAAATTAATTACTTATTAATAAAAAGGAAACACCGCCAATAACAAGTCTACATTGTGTTCAAAAATCAACTATCCGTGATTACATTATTACCCACATGCATATGAGTGGCTTGTGAAAATTTATTTATAAACCAAATAACTTTTTTATATGCTAACAGATTGTTTCAATGATAAACACTCTTAATCTTCTTAGATAATGAGATATATTATCTTTCCACAAAGTAAACAAGAATACACACAGACTGTTGATCACGTACTGCATCTCTAAAACACCTAGGTGTAAATATTTAATATAGTGTAACAACTAATTGCCGGACGAAATATAGATTTTTTTCACACATATTTTTTTGCATTAGCAGTCTCTTCCGGTGAGAGGTTTAAATTATATTTGTTTATTGTCATCTCCCGAACCGAAGCACATAATAAATAATAATTTTTATGTGCTGCTAGCCCAGTCGCATACCTTTACAATCATCCAAGTATTCCCTTGCAATTATTCATTCAAACATGCACACCGCCATGCAGATCAAAATTAATTTAACTACAGTTACATAAATATTCTAATCACATACTTAGTTATTAGTGTACCTATTAAAATGACGAATTTTGATCATTTTCATTCAATTCAACATTCAATAATAAAATTTAAAGCCGAACCTTGCAAACCTCGCAGGATAGGTACCTACATCTTATGTACGTCCGACGAGCCGTTCTTATTTTTAGTCTCAATTCGTAGGTTTTTAATTCACCCCTTTCATTATAACTGCAAGTATACATTGTGTGTTATGTATTAGGTAATACATTTTTTTAAGTAATATTATTAATAACCCTAATAACGGTTTAAAATAACGTTGAGAACTATCGTAAAAGTTGTACATTTTGCTCTGAGTGCATGCGAATTGAATGTTGTGGTACACTAATTTGCATATGCAAGTGATCGAACTAGTTGCGATTTGACATACTTTTTAAAGGACAACTTTTGTGCAGGCGCCATTGTCTCTAACAACTGAGAAGAGTTACGTAACACGAACACGTTACGAAAGAACTCGCACGCAGTCGTTTGTTAGCTCGTGTGAGTTGATAATAAAAAGATAAAAGTTAACTAGGGAAAGTTATCAACTAGCAAACCAAAGATTTCATTAGATGCTACACAACTGAGTGTTAAACCTAGCTCAGATAGAGCCACGCTTGTGACGGATAGGTGGGGATCGCCGTACTCTAGGGAAATTTGATGGTCGTAGTATTATCGAAGTATCACCTGCAGCGGCACCTATTTCTGTCGTAAATCAACAATGGGAGAACTGCTGTGTTTGAAGGATGTAGTTAGACAGTAGACACCGATCAGGAGGCATTCAAACTTAGTCCTCAGGAGTAGCAACGCATCCACATACAACCTCAGATGTGGACGTCCACGGGCTGCAGAGACCACTTAACATCAGATGACCTGCATGCTCGTTTGCTATTCTGTTGATATATTTTAAAAATTAAATAAAATGTACAACGCCAGAAGTTCCTAGCGAGAGCGTTCCCGTAAAAAGAGAGTTCTTTTTGCGCCATTTTGTCGAATCTCATTGCATACAGAAATACATATATGTAAGAATCAAAATTTACTATGAGAGTTAAATGTGAAATTTCAGAAATCATGTCATAGTAGATCGGTTCATAAATCATGAACTTGTTGGTAATTTAACTATATAGTAAAACTTATTAGTACAACCGTTAAAAGTTAAAAAGATATTCATGCTAAAAGATCCCTTTGATATTTTCTCCGAATTACAAAAGCGTATTCAATATATTCACGTTACTGATAGGCGTTTCTACGGAACAGCACAATACAAGTGATAATTAACTTCCATTTAACGGCAAACCGTGAACTTTCAAGGACAGTGATTATCAGCCTGACGATGGAATTGCCACTACAAAAAATCATGTCTTTAAAAAATCACATTTATGTCACAGTTCGATAAATATCACCTTTATAGTAATACTAGATAATGCCCGCGTCTTCGTCCGCATGGTACACGGTATTAGAAACATATATTTTGTAAGTTACAACGTTCTTGGGCAGTGCTATCTACTAGTAAATGCAGAACGAAATGTAGTTTAACTATTATCCCTAAATCCTCAATCCCACATCAAACGCTTGTGTATGAGCGCCATTAAGTTTTTTTTTAGTTATTCTTCACCAGAGTTAAAACTATCCCCATGGCATTTTGTTAAAAAAAGGTTGTATTCTTCCCCGAGATTCTAACTATCGGTATATTAAATTTAATCACAATTAGCCCAGCAATTTACCCGTGAAAGCGTAACAGACGACACAGTTATAGACAGAGTTACTTTCTCATTTATAATATGTATTAGAATGGATAACGATATTTTTCGGCAATGTTTGGGAACTATTAATAATCAAGAAGTTTAGGTTTTTTTTGCAATTGATTGCTTTGTTTTTGGAATAGGATAGTATTGTAAATGAATTGAGGTTAAAGTTTGAGTACGGTTATTACACGTCTAACGAAAAAATTCGATATACATTTTTGATCAATACTAACAAATATATGTGAGGAAATACTGAAATCTAAAACGTTACAAAATGAAGAACGAAGTACCTACCTTCTTTGCATGTTCCGTTTTACTATCGTCATCTTAATTCGCATTTAGTGGATATACGTATAGGTGGGTGTAAAGCGTATAATACGGCAAGGATGACCCACCCTGTACAGACGGGGGTTGGGGCGGCGTGGTAGCGGGCCGGCCG
>DWKW01001095.1:0-13589 GCA_018250115.1 Doberes anticus
TTAAAAATGATTTTAATTTAACATCTCGTACATACTTGACTGACGTACGCAACCGGAAACGTAACGACACTGATAACACTTGAATTTATCTCAATTCTTCACTCGAATTGATCCTACTCCTGGTAGGATTTCAAAATCAAATTCGGGAGTAAGCCACCTACGAGTAGTTCAATATATTTTAATCACCCTAAGTTCTTTATTTATCTATCTTTTACAGAATTGCTATCAATTTAACAAAAAGATTTTCAGTTTTTCTTTAAATTTTAAATTACAATTTAATCAACCTTAGTTTAATTTACAATACTACTTATACTAATTTAAGGCAGATTTTAGTGTGAAATGTACTTTAATAGAATCAGGAACCTAATCATGACGGTTGAACATTTGAAGTAAAAAATGAAAATTTCATATTTTCTCATGGCTTGTAGCATGTTGAAAAGGTAATAAGATGTTTAGTGGTGCTTCTGATGTACTGGTGTAAAACTAGGCCTGCACACTAACACTAAGAAGTAAAAAAACGATTAGTTTTTTTATAGAAAATATTTATTTATTTACCAATTTCTTAGTCTAAACATTAATATACAGCGGTTTGGACTTGAAGCTATTCTTCCAGATCTCGAAGAGGCAGATAGAGGAGTGGAAGCGGTAGAATATGGCGAGGGGCATGGACACGTGCGTGATAATCGTCCAGGCCCAGGGTCCATAGAAAGCTAGGTGGGCAGGACGAAATTCTGCTCGATTCTAAAATGAAGAATTGAAGAATAAAATAAAGGAAATTTTTAAATTAATGAATTTACTATTAACACAATACTCATTATTTCTATGATATTGATTTTTAAAAACTTTTCTTTTTTTGGTTTGCCTGTTAAACCTTTTGCAGTGAAGGGTGAAGACAGTTTTAATATTTGTCGTATTCGATAGAATATCTTCTGCGACACGTTTAATGCGAAATCAAAAGTTACTGTCGGGGTAGTGTAAATAGAAGGATAGTGTTACTGTATTTTAATAATCATCATCATTATCAACAACCCGTTTCAATTTGAAATTTAATTTTTAATACCACTGTTATATATTATAAATCTAAACAAAATAAATTTCAAAACACTTTAATCGTATATTTTACCTTTTCAAGAGTATTTATTGCCCACATAGCCATATTAGCTACGAGAAGAAATGTCACCAGCTGGCGACCTGGTTTGTTTCTGCGGTGCTCCGACGTGTAGCTTCGCCTCCACCATGCGTCGATTATAAACAATGATTGAAGGATTGTCTGAAAGTAGCAAAACATTATTTTTACAATTGTTGTCTGTTTGAATGTTCGTTCGCCGAGTGCTAAATAGATTTGAATGGGCTTTCACGTGATTGGTAATATGCAGCATCATAGACGCTTTAAAATTGACTTGGAAATTTTTCACTCATGTATAACGAAAGGGTCGTGGGCAGTAGTAGCCTAGTAGGTATTATTGATCCGTATCAATTAAATTGCTTGAATTCAGTTTCTAAGAATTAATATGATCAAGATGAATAAGAAAATAAAGCAAATAAAAAAAATCTGTACCTGAATCAAAGACAAGAATTCTGAGAAAAATGCCGTGAGGTCTGTGCCGTCATGAATGTGCAAGGTATGGTGACAGCCAATCAGGCTGAACATGCAGTACACAAACATACCCAACTGCGCAAGTATGAGTAGTGATGTGTCAAGACCTAGGACAGCTGAAAACATGGCTCTAAAGTGATTTCTACTCGACCATCATCCGATCAGTATATACATATGTGATATGCACGCACGGCTGTGACTTACACGCTAATTTAATAGAGATTTTTCGTTACCTTGCGATTTTCGTTTGTATGCCAATGCTCTCATTTGAATAAAGGCTGACAGTGAAGCTAAAATAGTGAGGGAATAGAGCACTAATTCGCAAATATTTACTTCGAATATGGCATCCTGAAAATATTTAAATTCATTTTGACAACTAAATCGAAATGATAAATATTACTTAACTATAGGTAGATTAAATCTGCAAAGATTATTTATCAAAAAAATAAAAAATACTCACATTCACGGTATAAGGATTGTGGACTAGGACGAAAAACATGATAAGGGATATGATAGTTAGCACAATGATGAGGATACCAGCGAAGAGGCCTCGGTGGGCATGAGAGCAGTCTACGGAGAAGTGATGGAGCGCCATGCGGCTGCCGTGCTGCGAACTCACTCCGAGCATTCCAGCTGAAAATTTACAAGAGCAATTAATGTAAAAAACACTTTTTTGAAACAAGCTATTATTAAATGTTCTTGCATTTAATACGAGTTTTTAAAATTAAACAATCCTGTGAAAGTTTTGACTGCAGCGACTGTTGAGCGCGGGTAGGTTGGATTTAGTTCCGTATTAATTTTAGATTCCCTTTAAATTTCTATGTGAAATTTGTTAGTTATGCATGTCGTTTCTGAATTGCCGCCACAGAAAATAAAACGACAAAATAAAGGAACATTAGGAACCGAATTGGTGATTAGCCACTTTTTTTTAACCTAAATAGGTCAAGGAATCCTAAAAGATAGATCTTATGTTTGATGTATTGTAAATTAAATAACGTATTGCGTTACTTATTTCATTAAGTCAAATCTATAGAACTATTAGATGTGTAGTTACGAGTAAATGCGATTTTTCATATTTTTCGTTTTAAATTAAATTCATCATCAACCCATTATCGTCCCACTGCTGGGCACGGGTCTTCTCTCAGAGATGAGAGAGTTAAATTAAATTTATGGGTAACAAATCGAACCTGTTTTTTATGTTAGAATAGCAAATATATAGAATAGCAAATGAGCATGTAAGCCACCTAATGTTAAGCATTCACTGCAGCGTGGCCTGGCCAGCGTGGTGGACTATGGCCAATACTCTCTCATCTCTGAGAGAAAACCCGTGCCCAGCAGTGGGACGATAATGGGTTGATGATAATGATGATGATCTATTTCGTAAATATTTGTGATTGCCCATATATGTTATATGAAATACTGAGTATTTTTTCTCATAGTGTAAGAAATACCCTTTATTACCGAATTGTTGTAGAATCTTTTCAGGTGTAACAGAATTGGTGCGAGATTTGTTTTTGTTATAAACAAATTTCTTCTCAAAATCTTCAGGTGTGCATTTCACCTGCAATTTTAATATAATTTGTTAATATATCAAGTTGTATTTATAGTTGCGTATTTTGTGGTCGGTACAAACGAAAATAGGCGGTAAACCACTAACTAGGCGGTAATAACTACGTGGCGGCAGTTAGTCGTCCATACACTACAATGTAGATCATGTAAACTATAATGATCACTTGACATCAAGTTAAAAGAAATCAGTACGAAATAAGTACATGAATACGAGGCCAAATGTACATGAACATGAAAAAGAACGCGTACAGTTCAGTACCTACACGTGACAGAAGCAAAACTTTTTAAATGGCTGTTAAAAATAATTCATTACGCTATATGTATTAACGCAAATATACTACAATATAATAAATCGGGATATGTTGATATCTGTAAGTATTAGCGAGTTTTATTATTATAACGTATATTGATTAAATTGAATTAAAGTCTGTTCTGAGTAAGTGAAAGAATTTTTCGTGTTTGCTTAAATGTTTTTTTTTATATTATTTTTATTCATGTCACATTTGTCTTCTCTTATTTCTCATTTTCCTGGTTAAATACTTTGTAGTTGTACTTATGTATATATCAATCGGTTAACACAACCGCTCAATAGATTAAAAAGTTCCCGCGACACGAATGTGCCCTCCATTAAGATAGTAAAACACCTTCTTATTAGTACTTATGGTGGCTTTAATACTTTCCCATCACACAGCATCTTTTCAGATGCCTAGACTAGTTGTTTAAAGAGGCAACAGTGATAGAAACCCAGGAATCAGACAAACCTAGTAGAAACATTAACTATCCCATTTATCTACTTTCCACTTTCCGTCAAATATATGTCTTAGTCTCAACAAGTAGTAAGTAATTGGGTAGTTGTCCACTCAAACTATCGCTACCTGAGTTTGCAAACTAAAGACCTAGAGCGACTGAAACACGCTCATTGGACGTGGTCAAGACCTTCGACATGTTCTGGCATGATGTCTTCATATAAAGGCTGTACTTATTACTAGGCTTAGTGCCAGATACGCTCGTGACCATAATTGTAATAATAAGATAACGTCGAAATAAATATGTGTGAATATAAAAATAATACTTACCTCCTTCCACATTTCATACAATATTACTGCACATATAAGAGAATACTCTATGGTACACGGAAAAAGAAATGGCGACGCGTTTTGTACCAGGGCGCCCATAACATTAGATCTTCGACACGGTATTACATTCGTTTCGTTATGTACATAATTAGATTTTAAAATAGAATGTTCTAGATGATGGATTTCATGTTTTGTTTCTTCAACGATTACATACAGCCACTCACAAAGATTCGTCGCTATCATATGCATAAATCCAAATCTTTGTATTAGTTTATAGCTTCCCACTTCAATATCTTTGTTTGTGAGAAATATAAATTGCATTTGGGCCAATGTTAGGATCATCCTGAAAGCAGGTGTCATAGCTGAGAGGACAGAACGGCATTTGTCTGTCATTTCGAAATATTCCCCAAATTCTAAGCCGCTGTAGACCATTGATCCAATACCAAAAGCTGTGGAAAAATATATCGTTGTTACTTTAAATTAAAGTAAAATATTAAATAAGTTAAAATTTAAAGTAAAGTAAAAGGTTAAATACAATTTTAATAATGTTGGAAGTGTGACAAAATACCCAGAAGTACCGTCAGTCGTTTTATGTAGATGAGTTGCTACTCCTCGAGATAATGATGGTGGCAATCTTACGTTGAAGGCTCGTCTTCGGCGGCCTCATCGCTACCTTTTTTTCTATCGTAAAGCTGTATTGTTTTTATTGCCGTTTATCGTAATGCAGGGTGTGTGTAGGCAGACTACACTGGACAGAAGGCGTTCCGACTATGTTCTCAGGGGTAGCATTACATCCACGTACAACCTTAGCTAACTTCGGTACTATCTGAGGTTGGATATGGCTGTCCATGGGCTGCAGTGAATCTTAAGTTAGTTGACTATATAAAAATAACTTAATAAGCTGAAGCACAGTGGAGTTTTACTCTCACATCCACCGCTCCATTCAGAAAGCGGGGGAAAAGCGAATTTTTTGTTAATTTTTAGCTAAAATTATTTAAAATATTTTTTGAAAATGATTACCAATCGCTCCCAGTCGCAGATAAAAGCTTCCATATCGGGATATTATTTTTTTTTCTTTTATCTTTTCTCTCGGTGTCGCTCTATCATTTTTTTCATCTTTGTTTGGTTCCTCTGAAATTCAATACATATTGTTTACGCTCTTTAAGGTAACACTAACGATACAACATGTGGTTGAATCGTTAGTACAATACGAACTAAGGAAGGTCATATTCTTTGCGTTAGTAATTATGCAAATTAGATGTGATTTTAATGTCGCATATTGTTAGGCAAATGTGGCTAATTACCAACTGAAGTTTATGCATTCATCACCAATGCTCTGTTTTCTTACAAATTACTTAATTATATTATTTATTTATTGTTATTTACAGTGATAGACTTTTAATAAGTTTTTATACCATGATTTAGTATACCACATACTACATCTAAATAATAAACTTTTTCTTACCATTGTCGTGAATGATCATATTGACAGCTTTTTGCCGCATCAAGTTGGCGTATTGAAATATAACAAATATTACTGATACGAGGTATAAGTATAAATAAAATCCCTGAAATAAATGATCCATAAAATAATCGGACGCAAAACTACATTTAGTAATAAAGTATTTAATTCTAATGTAAAAAGAATATGAGTAGAGAATGAAGGCCAGCTGACGTTAAGTTGTCATTGCGATCCTTCGACCAGCCCCAAGTAGGATTGTAGTCTTGTCTGAGGGTATGCATACGATGCTACTTCTTAGGTTGAAGTAACTCATTTAACCTGGCATGTAATATATGATACAACGAATGGTTAGATTAAACTCACACCCACACCCAAACCGCAACGCAGTAATGCTCACACTGCTGCTTCACGGCAGAAATAGGTGGTGCCGCCGCAGACGAGCCTTCGACATAAGACTCTACCAATAGTCGTTGTTTTGTATTAATTAAAAAAAAAAACTAAATGTCATCTTAATATTACCTGATAATAAGTGTCAGGTACACCATTTGCTATCACTTCTGTTATAGGAAATGCCAGACCCAGCACCACTAAAAGCTTCGCATAAAGAGCAGACAATGCTTTGCTTAATGCCTCACTGCAAATAATTAATTATTATAATATAAGCAAAGAATAAAAGTATTGTTCATTGTAAAAATAAATCTTCACTGCAAAATGTTATCTCTTGTGTGACAGGCATATTTGATTAGTATTTATTTATTACTATTTTATTAAATAAACATAGCAAGTAATAAACCATTCGTTTTTTTTACTGAAAAACAAAATCGAATTCTATAAACGCCCTTCTAGCTGGGCCCCTATCGAATACGATAAGAACAAAATATTGGTGGTTGTCATTGCTCGATTTCGTATTTGGAAACGACTTTTGTCAATATAATATATAGGTACCGTTGTCGATCTATATTTGATACTACATTTGAGTAAAATGCTTACGTGAATTTTTACTTGCGTGAAATATGAAAGTGTTTTTCCATTTTAATTACATTTCATGTCGCGCGTATACCTGAATATTCACAGAGGCATTGTCAAGCTGCCTGTCTATTAACAAATAAAGGCGCCTTTCAATGGTGTTGACGCGTTGTAGGCGCCTCGCATTGTAACCGATATAATGTAGACGGCGAGCTATACAACTGAATGCTATTCACCTCGAAATAGGTCTCTGGTCCCCGTTTATTCATAACTAAGTGGCTCACTATATACCTCGAGGGAAGAAGGCTTGAATTTCAATACAAATAAAGGTAATATTAATACACACTGATTTGATATACTCGTAGTTTGGTTTATGAAAGTGAAATAATAAATCGGAGAATCCTTAAATTATTCACAATTACCTATCACGAATAATGAAAGCTATATTAAACTCTGTTTAATTTATGTCACAATCTATAATGCGCTTGTTTGTTGTTTGATTTTCTTGGTTTAATACAAATTTTAGATTTTTTTAGCAAAAGTGATGCCTACCTACCCTTTATTTATATTCTAAAGTTGCTACAATTGATAACAGTTTGCTTTATTTGCTTATAGAGATATTAATTTATTTGTACTTATATATTAATAGGGCTAAATTGAATTGAAACTTGAATACATAATACTAGTATATTTTAGTGATTTACAGCTTATAGCTGATCCTGAGAACTAAGTTGAAACCAGTGCAATTAGCTGTAGTTTAGACAGGAGGCATGCAGTTCTATATGCAGAACCTGATATATTAATTGAGATTGATATATTGAGAGTGTATACTGATATATTTTAATTAATTGAAACGGGAGATTATCATTACGAAAATTCGGATCTGAATCGAACGTATTTGGTTTTGAAGCACAGTTGTAGTTTGAAGTTATGCACGCATGTAATAATAGTGAAGGTTAACACCGAGATGGAACGGCGAGTGCCTCCGCATATGGAATCTTCATAATTGTCTTAAAGGTTTATGAAGTGTAACAACTCACCCTTCACTAGGGAAATGGTCTATTGATATGCGCATATGTTAATTTTACAAATAATCTTACTGTCCTAAAATCTCCGCAGTAGATTGGTATGGCTCGTGGTTGGTAGAAGCTACGGAGGTTCTCGAGTTTGGCGATAACTCTGCGAGGAATCGTCGCTGTGTGGCCGCGCACAACGCCAGTGCCTGCGATGGCCGACGAAACGCCGCAATTATCATAGACGGTCGGCTGCAACATAAAATAAAAAGTCAACTATAAATGTCAACTATAAACATGAATACCGTTTGACAGTTACATAAGTATATTCTCTTCTATGCAGATATAGACAGCCAACAACACACACTTACCGACCGGGAACAGACATCTTAATTTAATGATTTAGATTTTTGCTCCTCTGGGAATTGAATACAGGACACTATTAACGACAGACCGGCGTGGTGACCACCATACACCATAATTGTGAACACAATTAACAAGAGATTCATTTATTATATTGTTATTCTCTTCGTTTATTCTCTTGATTGTACTTTTAATTTAAAGGTATGCAAGTAAATTGCATACCAGATAAATAACAGATTTATACAGGATAACTAATTGATGTCGACGCTGAAAGATTGACCAATGTAAAAACTCTTTAAGGTTAATAGACGGTTTCAGCGAAATAATTTTGGGTTTTCAGTCTTAGTGAGTCTAAAGTATTATATGAATGAAACGTATACTTGGTATTCAAATTTCCCGCTAACTTGGCTTCGATATCGCTGGACACACGACGGCTGTTGGGCTGCGAATGAGTCATGAGCGGTTCCGCTGCAGCTCCCAGCATGGACCGAGTACGTTCCCGCAGGTGCGCAATATCCGAATAGGAAGACTCATCACTGCTTGAGAGGATATTATGATTAGTACGGTTTTATATTACTGTGTATAAATACGAGGTGTAATTTATGACAGGGATTTATTATTAAGAGCTAATCCCGGCCCGCTTCGTTGCGGCTCTCTTGAATGCAACAATCAAAATAAAAAAACTCAGGTTTTACCTTTTGAAAACAGGAAATTAAATTATTTTTGAAACAATACAAATTAATTTAGTAATTTAATACATATTCAATATAATATCAACACATCTATTAAAAAAAAATGCTTTTTAATTTTTTTTTATGGGTAATACTAAACCTCGTCTTTCCCTAATTATGTATAGATTTGATATGAATGTCCAGTTATGGTGGTAAAGTCTTATGTCGAAGGCTCGCCATGCGGAGGCACCACCGCCGTATTTCTTCCATAAAGCAGCAGTGTGAGAACAGCTCTGTTTCGGTTTGAAAGGTTTAGGTAGTTAGTTAGGCAGAAGACACTGGACTAGAGGCATTCCAACTTAGTCCTCAGGAGTAGCAACGCATCCACAAACTCCTCCAGAGCGGACTTCTGTCTTAGTTGAGGTTTGATGTGGGCTACAGTGACCACTTAACATCAGGTGGCCTGGAAGCCCGTTTGCTATACTGTTAACATAAAAAAAGTGGCCAGTGACCAGTGATTGCTTGAAGTAGGTAAAAGAAAAAAAAAATCTAGAGCATATGAGAAGGGAGTGTGGGGTATGTTATGCGGACAAAGCAGTCTATCGCACGTCATAAATGTTTTCGAACCTACTCTTGCCGTGTTGTGTTTGAATTTTAAACGTCTACCTTGGTAACGTGGTAACCTACAGTATGTTTTAAATATGTTTATGGAAAAGTTGCATGTAAAATATTCGATGTTTATACTGACGATACATATTTTGTTAGTAAGTTCTAATATTATCATCGCTATAAGAGGTAGTTTGCCCTAATAATTAACATTTTAAATAGATTTAATAATGCAACGCCCTTGTGTAGGTACATACATATATGTTCAATGTTCAGGTTTTTGTACATAATTTTATTATTATGTGGGTGAGTTTAAATTTCCTTCCATGGGTCATTAGAAAATATGATATTATTTATGTTATTGTTATTGTAGTGTTATAAAGAAATTGTTTTTTCTCTCACATAAATAAAAAAAAACATTTTCTTGTTTTACATATGCCGCCAATGCATTATTAAACCTGTTTCTCTGTGCATTTGATCACGATAATTTCACTAACGGCAGAACAAATTTGGACGAGGTTTTCAGTCATTTTAGCTTGAACTAAGGCTTGTTTCATTCCAATCATTAATGACAAGACGCATCTCGGACAGTAAGATCAATTAGATCTTCGGTTACGTTTTTCATGTGACTCCGTTACAGCTAGCTCAGTTACATAATCGCATTTATACAGCAATCGATTTGAGTTGGTATAATTTCATTACATCGGAGGTAAAAATTAAAAGAGCAGAAGTTGGTTAAGTTTAACACCGCCATTGGATGAAGTCACGGGCAAAAGCTAGTACCTATGTATTGCAGGATTTAGCTTATCGGACGGCTATACATACCTCCACATACGGACGTTTTTAAAACCCTCATTGACTATGGTAACGATTTTATGAACATGTAGACGGAATTGATAGAAAATAAATATTAATACACAATATAAAACATCCTGTGATTTTAAAGAAGCGATATGAACTGTTGTATTGAACCATTGCGACTAGGAGTCTGTGAGCGCAAAATCTTCAAATGTGCATCCGTCTGCCGGAAATATCCCCTAAGCTTCGTAGTACGTTCGCCGCAGCTGAATATGAAAATATAACGCTTTACATTTTATTTTATCCATGAAATGCTTTAATAAAATATACCGAATAGCATTTATTACCCATAGATCGATAGGGTTTCTGAAAAGATTTGCCTGAATTATGTGATTCTGAAAAACATTGTTACATTATAAGATATTTCTTACAAAATTTGAAGGTAATTTTTTAACGTACATCGTAATTAGATTCAGTAATATTTATGAGTATGTCTTGAAATCAGATTCTTTTATTTATTTAAATATATTTTTTTACCACGATCTCTTTCAAACGATACAAACGATTTCGACTATGTTTAGCATTCGACGTAATGAAATTTTTTAAGGAAAATAATTTGAAAGTTTGGCGACAAAAATGTAAACTTTTAAAAAAATTCCTCTGGATAACTTTGAAACTAATCTACCCATCGAATTTAGAATCTAATCCGATCAGATCTTGATAGAACCTACGGATAGTCTTAAGAATTATTCGATTCTATTTATTAATCTAAAAGATATCGTAAGGTAATATTTTATTTACATACATATGTTTATGAGCTTTAGCTCTTGATCTCAACTTTAGTTACTTTAGCTAACATCTTTAGTTAATATCAAGTGGCCTACATGGTCATTCTCTTTTCCGATCTCTATGTTCTATATATATATGTATATTTGTTCGTTTACATATTTAGATCTTTTATCTTTATGTGATATAGGTATATGTACACACACATACGTAAAATAGTCGCAATTGTTTCCTTTAAAATGGAAAGGTAAAAATAAGATATTCCGTAAAAAGTTAATTGTAGTATAAGGATCACAGATAAAAAACCACAGAAGTATGAGCATGCTCGCGACCGAGATCATATAAAGATAAGAGATAAAGAGAAATACGAGAGAGGATGCAAAACAGCCGCCACTATTTAAAAGAAACTTTAATTAAATCGTGAGCTAGATGTTTACTTTGTGCGCAAATAATATACACTTGATTTAAAATTACTTCTAGGTAAATTAGTTGCTTAATTAGCAAGCTAGATTTAGTTGGCGACCGAGCTCTTAATTATTTAAATTTACAAAGACTATGCTTTCTTGACTAAGATAATCTTAGTGACAATAAAAAATAACTATTCCTAAGTGAAAGTGTTATTTAATATTTCTTTTAGATTGTATAGCTTTACCAGTGTTGGGAATTAAAAGAATTGCAATTAAGATTGAAGCCTAGTCAGGGGTCGGAATTTATGCACCTCCGATTTTTAGAAATTTTCTACGCAGAAATTGATTATCACTTGTCTCAACGCTTAAGGATATCCGCATGTATTACAGTTCCCAAAAATGTAATCCAATTCATGTGAATTTCGCCCACCCGCATTTGGCCAGCGTGGGGGACTCTGGCCTAAACACTTTCATCTCTGAGAGGAGACTTGTGTCCAGTATTGGGTACAATAATGTGTAGATGATAATGATGACGATGCTTAAGCAGGTTTAATAAATAACATGGAATTTTAGACGTTATACACTGTGTAATGTCGTTACGGATGTTAATATCACGTCAAAACATATATTATAAACCTTATCAAGATGTCGGTTAATATTGACAGCATATAATGAGAATGAGGTGAACATAATCGAATTGGGTTCAATACCTGTCGTTGTCATTTTCCTCGTGCACGGTGTCCATGTCGGTGACAGTGACGCTCGGCCGCGTTTCGTTCGCTTCGCACAGTGGGCTCCGCTTGCTAGGACTCATCTACAAAATGATCCACCATTATATTTCAAGGCACACTGACTTATTGTACGACAAGTCACTTTCAACCGCCACGATTTGTGTTCATTGTTTACAGTGTCATTATTGTCCTATTAAAACAACAGGAACTACCTTGATTATTGTTGTACGCTAATCCGCACTTGGCCACCGTGTTGGACTATGGCCTAAATCCTCTCATAGAGGAGACCCGTGCCCAGCAGTGGGACAAAAAAGGGTTGATAATGATGATGATGTTGATTATTAATATCCTGATATCATTTCATATTCAATTTGCAATTTGATACTATAAAAACTAAAAATACTATAAAAAAGTATGAGACCCACCTGTTTATTAAATATTTGCTTGTTTTTTTTTTACAATACTTTTTCATTGCCCTATAATATTTCGACGATGTACTGAAGCGCTCAGCGTTTATAATTGAATTGACGAGGTACATCCAAATTGTTCTAAGCGAATATTTTTATTTCACGTGTACATTTGTTATTTATATCATACAGATGTTCGAGTCGTCACGTCTACGAGGCTACTGATGCCAAGTTTACATTTAACGTTAAGTCACGATACTGTTTGCCAAGATTTATCGAGCTGGTATCTATCTACGTTAAGAGTACAGGCAGATAACGGCTAATCCTTTAATGCCTATATCCTTTATTCAAAAGCCGCACTTTATGTCGTCAAAACGGTGGATAATATCATAAGTTTAAATATATGTCATTATAACTACGTAAAATAACTTATCGATTATAATGGAAAGAAGATGATGATGGTGGTAGAGTCTTATGTCGAAGGCTTGTCTGCGGCGCCACTACCGCTCCACCTATCTCTGCCGTATAGCTGCAGTATAAGAACTGCTGTGTTTCGGTTTGAAGGGCACAGTTAGGCAGAAGACATCAGACAGGAGGCGTTCCAACTTAGTCCTCAGGAGTAGCAACGCATCCACATACAACCTCAGATAGGATCTCCGTTCCATTTGAGGTTGGATGTGAATGTCCATGGACTGCAGTGACCACTTAACATCAGGTGGCCTGCACATTCGTTTGCTATTCTATCCATATATTTTTTTTTGAAGGTTTCGGAACATTGCACCTTAATCTATGACATAGGATCCTAAAATTAATATCACTTTTGTAAAACAAAATAACATATTGAACTATCAGATCTAGGTAACTAATTCGACTTATAAAACCATATATACGTTACAAACTTTAATTAATATTAAATAAGTATTCGTGCTGTTTGTGATAATTAAATTATTGACAAAGGACTTTAAAATTATAACCTCTGCGCGATAAGTAGCGTAACAATTTTTTTAAATTCGTGTTTTTTCTATATCAAAGAGTTCTATTTTAATCTTAAAGACTTGTTTAAAGTTTTTTTTTTTTTTTTATCTTAAAAGAATAGCAAACGAGCATGCAGGCCACCTGATGTTAAGTGGTCACTGC
>DWKW01001096.1:0-13581 GCA_018250115.1 Doberes anticus
TTTACGGCAGAAATAGGTGTAGCGGTGGTGCCGCCGCAGGCGAGTCTTTGACATAAGACTCTACCACCATCAAGAATGTTTATTGTTTGAAAAATGCTCCAATATGTCGGAGTAAGAGCAGTTATAGCCTAGAGGTTAAGAATCTCGGGTTCCCGTACTTGAGGTTCAGGGTTCGATCACCGCGAGCACCTTTAATATTTTGAAGTCATGTTCGTATTAGAAATTTAGCTTGAAGGAAACCATCGTGAGAAATCGTGAATGATTGAGAGTACTTACTCCATGTTATCGAAGGACATGTCCTTCATTCCCCACTTGGCCAGCGTGGTAAATCGTGGTCTAAAACCTCCTCATGACTTAAATGGAGACCAGTGCCGGACTGGTACAATAATGGGTTAATGATGACATAATAGCGATTCTGTTTTTTAAAGGGTCGTAAAAGATCTGTCATTGGCGTTGTGTTATATTTTACTTATCTATGTGTCCTATGGTATTTGATGGTTGAAGTGAACACTTAAATTGCTCTATCTCCATACACATAATTGACTAAATGTTCCATAGGTATACTGATATTATTTAATGAGACTGTTTGGATACGTACATTTTTGATAAAAAGTCAATAAAAGCCTCCCTTGATTACATGATTGTGTGAGATTTGACGCTCCTTCTTCCATATCGTTTTCTAAAGATTTTTATTGATAGCGATTTTGACCTTGTTAATAATATAATAATTAGTAATTTTATAGTCTTCTTGTATTTATAGTGTCGTAAAACTTCCATCGTTAATATAAATCATCACTTAATGGCCAAACATTTTCTGTTTTTTCTTGAAACAAAAAAAACTCATTACTTAGTACATCATCACAGATAACAAACGTCATTGGATATAATTTTAATTATCGCTATAGTTCTTAATGAGTTTATTATTATTATTCCTAATTCAAATAGTCTTGCTATTCTTTTCCTTCTTTTTGAAGAATTGGTAAATATTTCTTATGCATGGCATTTCGCTATTGGCATTTGGTGCCTCATACGTTTTAGAGTTGATCTATGGACCTTAGTTATGTGACATTTCAATATTGACAGATTTTTCTGTTAAAATATCGCTATCAAAGTTTAATTTAATATAAGACATCCTCGTCTAGCGTCAACTAGGACGGAAGTCGTATCTGAGTTCGATTGTGGATGCGTTGTTAATCCTGAGGTCTGTGTTAGAATGCCTCCTGTGTATTCTGCCTAACAACACACTTCAAACAAATACACAGCAATGTTCATATTGCTGCTTTATGGCAGAAATAAGTGTAACGGTAGTACCGCTGCAGGCGAGGCTATGACACGAAAGTCTACCACCATCCAAATGGAACATAATTCGGAATCTATTTATGTTGCCTTTGTTTTACAATATCCTGTTGAGATTTCCACATTTGTGTTGATCGAAAAGGTAAAATGTACAAGGCCGCCGTAAATGGCATTATGCTTAACGTGTCTGTTTACAATAACATGTATATCTAACAGGCTATAGCCCGCGACTTCGTTTGCGTGGTGTCCAAAACTTTCACTCATACATCAATCAAATATTCATTTCTGCAACAACTTCTGCGCCATCTATTGTACGTTGATGGTACTATATTAGGAACCTTCGCATCCTTGAACCCAACCTTGAATGGTGGTAGAGTCTTTTGTCGAAGGCAAGGCACTACCGCTGCACCTATTTCTGCCGTAAAGCGGCAGTGTGAGAACTGCTGTGTTTCGGTTTGAAGGGTGCGGTTAGACAGAAGACACTAAACAGGAGGCATTCCAATTATTATTATTAGTAAGGGCAATATAATTTACATTCCTTCACTTCTTTCTTATATCTTTAAGGCAGTCCCAACAAAGTACGTACTGGTATATTTTTTTTTATACTATGTAATCCAACAATATCTGCTGACAATAAAATGTTAGCCTATAAAAACATTAATACCCTATTCGACAACGCTAAGGTATGATACTCGATAAATGCTGAAATAGGTTATTTCATTATGTTAAGTTTGTGTGCCGAATTTCAAATAAAAGGATTGAACTATTAATGTTACCCCCTCTCTATTATTGAGTGATGAAATCCGAAAAATCCTCTAACACATATTTCATTACTTGTATTCCAGAATACGTACTCCACCGCCTAGAACGCCAAGTTCCAAGTAAATCAGTTAAAAATAAAATGTGAGCGCAAACAAACTTTCATCTGATATCTCCAACATTGCATATCGGGTTACTGTTATTACATAACTCGTTATTAAAAAACATATCCTATACCCCGATACAAAAACCTGTTAAACCTTCCAAAAAATACTCCCTGACCGTATTAAATTCCTGTTCCACTTATCCACTGACTAGTAAGTAACTAGTAAGATAAGATTTTTTTTTTCAATAATCTTTAGATGGTGGTAGAGTCTTATGTAGAGTGTAGTGTGAGAACTGCTGTGTTTCGGTTTGAAGGGCGCAGTTAGGCAGAATACACATGATAGGAGGCATTCCAAATTAGTCCTCAGGAAGTAACAACACATCCACATACAACCTCAGATAGGACTTCCGTTCTATTTGAGGTTGGATGTGGATGTCCATGGGCTGCAGTGACCACTTAACATCAGGTGACCTGCATGCACGTTTGCTATTGTATTGATATTATTAAAAAAAAGCCGTAAGCGCGTCATTAGCAGTTTCATTTTGAAAATCATTAATTGCTTACGTATCGAAATTTGTCATATGTCAACAGGCAGAAGGTGTAAAATCCCGCCTCTCGGCATTAGCAGCAGCTGCTAAGCAGGAAGAGGATGCTCTCAGGAGTCGAATCCGAGACAAGCAGGACGCATCCCAGCAAAGACTGGAATCTCATCTACAGGCTATAAGGGAGAAAGCCACTGGACCGAGGCAGGCTGTAAGTAGAGACTTTGTTTTTATTCTAAGACAGGCGTATGAACTTGGTCCTCCTCACTTTGCGATTGTGGCGCCACCTGTGCACCTATTCATGCTGTGAAGTTGCCGTGTGATCACTGGTGTGTTTCCGTTTGAAGGCAGTAGATTTCAACTTTGTCCTCAGAATTCGCGCATCCGAATATAGCCTTAAAATACGACTTGGTCCTGTTGAAGTTGGATATGAATGTACCTGGGCAGCAATGTAAATGCAGCAACGAGCACTTAACATCAAGCGGTCGGCATCTCGTTTGCTACTCCTTTAATGTCATATTGGTTTAGGGATGCCGATTATCGATTTAAATATCGATATAATTGTAGTGGTAGTATTTGATGGTGGTATAGTCTTATGTCGAAGGCTCGCCTGCGGCACCACCGCTACACCTATTTCTACCGTTAAGCAGCAGAGTGAGAACTGCTGTGTTTTCGGCTTGAAGGGTGTAGGCAGACGACACTGGACGGGAGGCATTCCAACGTAGTCCTCAGAAGTAGCAACGCGTCCACACACAATCTCAGATGTGGATGTCCATGGGCTGCAGAGACCACTTAACATCAGGTGGCCTGTATGCTCGTTTGCTATTCTGTTATTATACGATAGTGTGTTATAGGCAGTACGAAGTACTGTGCTATAAGAGATACATCCAGCTGTAAACAGAAATACAGAGTACTGTTTATACGAGGCACGTGGAACGTCATAAGAGGACGCAGTGGCCGGAAAATATCAATCGATTGGAATGTTTGTTGTAAACAGACAAGTTGTATTAGTAGGTTAATGAAAATATCTTGTGATGTGTATGTTGAAAAAAATTAAAGTGACTGATAGCCTAGTGGTAAACCATCTTGCTACGTTGGGTCAAGATTCGAAACTCGGCGCCCGGCACGCATCTTTACTTCTCGAAAATTCTATTCAAAGTTTTCGAAATTATGTGCGTATTATGAATTAATTATCACTCGCTTTAACGGTGAAGGAAAACATCGTTATGAAACCTACGCACCTGAGAGTTCTCCATAACGTTCTCAAAGGCATGTGGAGTCCTCCAATCCGCACTCGGCCAGCGTGGTGGACAATGGCCTAAACTCTCATATCTGAGACCCGTACTCAGCAGTGGGGCGATAATGGGTTGTGATGATGATAAAAATACAGTCGATGTTGTCCACGTTGACGTAACTAAAGTGGAAAAGAACTTCACGTCAGAACGTTTTTTTTCAACCAGAATAGCAAACGAGCATGCAGGCCACCTGATGTAAGTGGTCCGTGCAGCCCATGGACATCCACATCAAACCTCAACTAGCACAGAAGTCCTATCCGCGGATATGCGGATGCGTTGCTACTCATGAGGACTCAGTTCGAAAGCCTCTTGTCTGGTGTCTTCGGCCTAACTGCACCTTTCAAACCGAAGCAGCAGTTCTCACGCTGCTGCTTTACGGCAGAAATAGGTGCGGCGGTTGTGCCGCAGGCGAGCCTTCGACATAAAACTCTACCAACATCAAAACGATGTTTTTCTATTGGTTTTTTTTTGCTAGTTATGGTTCGCTGCGTTATTCCATTCAAATTTTATTACTTATAAATCATGTTTATAAATTATTAATCATCTTTTCATTCCAGTGTTTGGTGTTCGAAGACTCGCCTCACGGAGTCACCGCCGGTATCAAGGCAGGCATGCAGGTAGTCATGGTGCCAGATCCACATTTAGACAAGAGATTGACTACCCACGCGACGATAGTGCTGCCATCTCTAGCGAAGTTCCAACCCGAGATATTCGGCTTGCCAGCCTTTCACTGACCGATCTAGAAGTTACCTACTAGTGTAGTGTGTACAACGTATTAGTTACTAGGAGTCGTGGTCTCGAGCGGCTTGTTGATTCTAGTTATCAGCTGCATTGCGGATAGGGTTGCCAAAATGGAAAAGCCTGTATTATTATTTGGCCATACGAGCAAAACGTATAGCCGGAATGTATTTTTATATGAAGTATCTTTTTTAACACGCTTTTGTTAGCTCGGTATATGTGTATGTAACGGTATCTTTGAACGTTTTTAACCTCTTTCAAAACGTCGGATCCTATGGTTTTTTTGACAATATTTTTTTTTTAAGTGAAAACTTTAGCACTGTTGTCATTTGAAACTCGATGACAAGAAAAAGCGAGACGAAAAAGAGACAAACTCATACATCTATAGGATGTAGCCTGCGAGAGAATGAGATAGAATACATTACATAAATGCAGTGTTTCCTGTTAACTCAATCTCTTTATGCGGTGTTTTATTTTAAGTTTAGTTTTTGACGGTTTCGCTTCTACCGCGTTTGAACTGCACACATGTTTCTTTTTTGTTATTTACATTTAAATTTAAATATAGTTCATTTAAATTTATTTTCTACTTTTAACTTTGGTTTTCTATTAAAGTGTGTTTTTTAGTTTTTTATGGTTTTTTTAAAACCATAAATGCCGCCTTTCCATAGGCACACATATCTTTTAATGTTTCTGGTGAATAATTCAATATTTCGACCTCTTGCGAAGATACTTAACATAATTTTTTGCTTGGTCAAAGTGTTACCTAAAACCTTCTCTAGGTGTAAAAATGTTTCCAGGCCGATAAAAGCATCGTAAAAGCTACTACGAACATGTTCTGTCAAACCTGAACGTGTGGCAACCCTAACAGCAGACTGAGTTATTGTTATTTTATGTTTTGACCTATGGATGTCATTTAGTGTAGTATTATACTGTTATCTATGATAATAAGGGCACTTATCTTTAGCTTGCTAACCAATAAAAGGTATCATCTACCTACTAAGACGTAGTCCCATAAAACTACCTAAATTATCTGTAAGCGTAAGTGAGGTGGGTAGGCTTTAAAAACAAGAAATCCTCATAATTAAAAATTGTATAAAAATATTTTTTAAATTTCAATATTTGAATCACATGTAATTTTGAACATTTGTAATATTACACAAGTTTTTATTAATAAGGCGAATATTTAAATATCATATATTTCTCAAATCAAGTACTTAATTGATTTATGGAGCACTTAAAAATGGTAGGACCTATCTATAAATAGGTAACAGCAACATTTGTTATACATTTTATATTCAATTTACAGGAAACTTTGTGGTTGTGTTTTTATAAATCCATCTTTTTAAAAAGATACTGAATGCAATATGTGGCCAGTAAGTAATTTGTTTGTGGCTTTATATGTTTTATCGAACTGTGGTTTTGAAAAGTGATTTGTATGCAGGAAACTGATCTCTTAAAATGTGGTAACGGTTGATTCATTCCTATGGGTTCCATTGTCTCGTGCAATTCTTACTGGTCTCAGGAAGAAATCATGCTGTTCGTGTGATCCCAATGTCTACTTAGTCCCATCTAAATACTCTGAAGTACTCGCCTTGGCTTTACTAGGCCAAACATGGTTGAACTGTCACGGCAATGACATATTTTTTTTTTTAATGTCTAGTATTTTGAACATCACGAATATACTCCACATTAGTTCAATGTTACAAATATGGTTTTATTAGTCCATAATATTGGGTGTAAATTTCCAAATAAAAATAGGAGAAATCGTTGCAACGATGAGAATGATTGTTGCTAGTGTACTTAGTGATGAAAAGATTGTCAGTTCTAAATGCTGAAGAGTTTATTGAAAGTGCCACTGCGTTTGTTGACAAATTGTAGTTTTCTATTAAGCATAATAAATTATTTAGGTAACATTCTGTTTTATTCAACACAAACAAAACCAAAGTATTCTATTAACTATAATATATACAGAAGATATAAATTAAAATATTTCATTTCGCTAATTGTTTGATAGCATTCAAGACATCTTCAGCAGGTAAGTTGGTTAGAGAAGTGCTGCGTTCTACACCCTTATCTGAAACAAGTATCAACTGTTTACTACGGTAGTATACTATATCAAAATCATTTATTTTGAAATAGTTAACTGGTTGAATTAGTTATCTGTTAGTACTGATCATTATTCAGGGTAGGCGTTTGGATTACTGAGAAATAATTTACGAAAAGTCAAGTTTTTTCCCAATTTGTTTAATTGTGCCACCTAAATTGTATATTACTCCAGAAAAAAGAAAAACTTTTGGGTAGGTTTAACTTAGTACAATTTATAAGTAACATATTTTCTTACTGAGGCGGTACTCTGAATGGTCTTGCGAAACGCGACTATGCGGGACCGCATTTTTTAACATTGTATTTAAGTACCTCAGTATGTTTGTACAACACACAGAAAATCACAGTGGCTCTCTCGTGCCACACACTGTTTGCAAATTTTTCTTCAAAATAGAACAGTTCAACATAATTATAAAATTAAAATATGAATGTAAAAAAAATCTAAGGATATGTATTTAGTGTCTTAATTGTTTAAAATTGCACAACCATTACATTTTACTTTTAGTCTAATCTAACAAATACAACTTAAATATTTATGCTAACATACCTTCTAATAATATTATTGTCTGTCAAAATCAGAAACACAGTTTTTTCTACTCAAAAATACTGTCAGTTACATATCAATTCAAAAACGAATTACTAAATATACAAAAATAATGAATAAGTACGTCTTATGGGCAATTCTTCTGATTACTCCCATCACTTGATCACTGCTCAGGTCACATAGTGATTCACTGACTTCATAACCTCGATCTATAAATTGTAATCAGTATCTTATTAAGCAACTGACATCCTTGCACCTCAAGAAAAATGCCCTTAGACACCACAAGTTAAATTTCTGATCCCTGTCCAGGCTTTCGTTTCTGTCACTGAATGTCCTTATTTATTTATTTATTTAGAGACATAAATGGCATTACACACACAACTACAATGAAACAGCGTAAATACATAAACATTAACTCATTCTATTTATGTCCTCTCTTCAAAAGGTTGTCTGGAAGTTATTGCTTCACAGCAATAAAGCCACCTTTTGCACATTTATATTTTTATATTATGTTGTTACTATGTTTCTGTGCAAAAAAGTGTATTCATTCATTAACACACTATTGAACTAGTATGTGTGCCAAATACAGGTGTGTACAACTTTCTCTAAGATGTGTTTTTGTTTTAAATGAGTTATGCAAATCATACATATGACCCTTGACACGTGGACGTTGGATGCCTTAATTCGAAGGGTCACTTACAGTGGTACCAACACATATCATTTCTTCCACAAAACAGCACTGTGAGCATTACTGTATTTCGGTTTGAAGGATGTGGTTAGGCAGAAGACACTGGACAGTAGACATTCCAACTTAGTCCTCAGGGGAGAAAAATACTGGTGTTGGGCATAGCCCAAAGTGTAAAACACTATTTATTTATTTACATAGTAGGATCTGATACTAGCTCCTGAACTAAAGTGTTGACAATGAGCTTCCAACATACTCCAACATCTATAGTGGCCAACTTGCACCTTGCAGTTGATGTAAATGATTGTTCTAGATGTTGTGTTTTTGCTGTATTTTTAAGAAAAAACTCTGAATGAATAACCTCCACTGTTTTTGTAGTCGGTAAATAAAAACATACCGTAACGTGCCCATACACGTGGTTGAACTCCGCTGCATTCACGTATTAGGATAGGAAACTTGGGATTCTCCTTTTTGATGTTCACATAGTTCTTTTGTATGAACTCTCTGAAATTGTATATACATTGTATGGACTTGTTTGAATTTCAATACATTGCCAAATTTGTTATTCAAGTTACCTTAAAGCAGTTTTTATACTGCTGTATATCAGTTTAAAAGGTTATGTAGACTACACTAGACAGACAGGTGTTCAAACTTAGTCTTCAGGAGTAACAATGTACTCAAGTTCGAACTTAGATATGAATATTGTTTTTGATTGAGGTAGGGTGTAGGTGTCCTTAGGCTGCAATGATAACTTAACGTCAAGTGGCCTGCTCGTTCTCTTTTCATATATAAAACTAAACATGAAAAATTGAAGTCCTTCAAAGAGGTTAGAAAAGTGTTTATGTAATCAAATGCACATACCTGACGCCCGCGGATTGCTTGCTCGTCTGGCAAAGGTGGATTCTCAGCTCTCTCAGAGCACCACCTAGACGGACCGACATTGTTTTTAAATATCGAATGACGATTCCAGACTTTACAACCGAATTTCGATTCGCTAATCGCTGTCACTGTCAACGATTATTACAATTTTTGTCATGGAATAAGAGAGAAAAGTGTCAGTGTCAATAAGTAAAATTTGTCAGCCTGGATACGCAGATATTGGCTTGCTCTTAATAATAGCTTTTGTACGAAGCGTTATGCATAACATAAATTTGGTCATTTACTTATTTTTAAGCTTTTAATCGAAGAACGGAAATATTTATCCCATTGATTTACTCATAAAAGATCTTGATACTTGAAGCATTATAGTAAGTAGTCATTTATAAATAATGTTCTATAACCTTAAGTCCAATGACCGAATTGCTACACGTCAATTTTTCTCCTATCTAAAGTAAAACAAACAATATTAAATTAACAATTTAATTTAGTTCATAAATCAATTTCATCTTTTGTACATTAAAATCTAAGTACCAAATTTTTTTATAACTTTAATAATCCAATTTTATCCTAACATCAACAGTATTATAGAATTCCGTAAGTCTGAAAATTAGTATGCAGTTTATTAGTTAGTTATAACAGTAACAAGTCCGTATAGTTTATACATTAACTTGTCCAACAATGAAAGCTAAATAATAACATCATTATTTAATTTTACACATAGTATATCACTCATGAATTACAAACCAACGATTAAGAAAAAAATGTATCATAGCAATTTGAACATTCAAAAAAATATTTTATTGATGTATTTATGCAATCGTTATCGTTTTTCGAAACGGCATAAAAATTCTCACTTTTGTCGTAGCCATTATATCGGGAATTGAAGCAGTTACTCGGGAACAAAACTGGGTCGAGGCAGAAACAACAGTAACTTTCCATTTAAGTTATAATATCAGACAACTTTTCGCAATTACATTTTTAACAATTAATTTTCTTCCTAAATTGTACAATATAAGTAAAATACAATCTGTTTCATACACAATAAACTATGTTGCATAACTTGCATATTCGGACATTAAAAGGGCAACAAAATTCAGAACGATCCATGAGCGGGAGTGAATGTACCTATAACTGCAGTATCTGACGATGTAGGTAAAAAAAGTTTAGAGCGGAAAGCTGAGACTGTAAAAAATTATGACTGACAATTCTAAGCTTACTAAAAAGAAAAATATCATTAACGTGTATATACATATTTACATCTTAATTTTAAACCCTCGAAGATTAGTACACTAAACGCATGAGAAAAATTTGTTTTCGAATAATTCTATAAAATCGTTTGAAATCGCGATACCTATTGGAGAAACGATTTTCCTCCGATTATACGATACTAGCTCATAGAACACGGGAACAACACTAAGGTTGAATTACCTAACGGACGTATAGACGAGTTGCATGCGGTTGAGTGGAAGACACGGACAACTGGGCCTCTATCATGACGATGATCGATACCAATTGCGTACGGACTTAAAGGTTAAGTCAGCTACACAGTGAAACAAGTACTGCGTGGCACTCAACTGAAAATAACTCCATCGCCCCCATCCTGCGCAGAACGGAGCGAGACAATATTTTCGTGTACTTGCTAGTAGAGAGGGCGCTACTGTGAGTTTCATGGTACACGCGTTGCCTCGCTCTGGACTGCCGATGGCGGATTGCTAGCTAGCCGGACACCGGCTCTAGTACTTTGACCCCGTCTCCTGTGAGCTCGTGTTTTTGACACCACTCGACAAAGTCATCAATGAGGACCGGCCACGCACCTTCTGCGTCGTAGTTGCTCATTCCATCGTCGATCTGCGTTGCAAAGTCTAGGAGCAAATTCCACGTATCTTTAGGTATCGATCTTTTGTGATGCTCCTGGAATGAAGGGAATTGGGAACTTAATTTTTTTTTTTAATTATTGATTATCAGTCCATTATTGTTTAACTGCTCCTCTCAGACATGACAGGGTGACAGGGCCTAGGTCAGCAAGTTGGTCGAGTGTAGATTGACATCACATGCCTTTGACACCGTTATGGAGAAGTTTCATGAAGCTTTCTTCATGATGATTTCCTAACTGCTTAAGCGAAGAGACAATTAATTTGTAATACGCACATAACATACCACGTGCATGGTGGGATTCAAATCACAATCCATTGAAGCGCAAGGTCGAGCTTCTTGACAACTAGGCTATCACTGCACGTAGCTTTGTAATCTCTAGTCTGCACTTAAATACTGTTAGTGAAGTAACTAGTGAGAATGTTATTGGCCATCCAACCCACTCAGTTAAAAACATTCAGTGACAGCCTAGTGGTTAAGAATCTTGAACTCCCGATCCATTGGGTCGAGGTTCGAATGGTGGTTAATGGTTATCCACCCATGATTGTCTCAGTACTGGATACAGGTCTCCTCAATGAAATGAGATGGTTTGTGCCATACTCCACCACACTGGCCAGGTTCGTGATTGACAGATTTTACATGCCTTTGCCAACATTATGGAAAACTTTCAGACATGCAGAATTCCTTGCAGAGTTTTTCTTCCCTGTTAAATCAGGTGATAATTTATTTATAATACACACATAATTTAGAAATAAACATAAGTCATAATTTGAAAAAATGATTGGTGCACTCCGGGATTTAAAACCAGATCCACCAGAGCTAGAGCTCCAGATTCCATCCAGAACGTTTTTACCACTTTAATTTTTATTTGGTTTGCTAAATATAAAATTATAATTTAATATAATAAAAAAGAAATATTCTGTATTATTGTAATTCTCGTTCCACTATCAGGAATGGGTTTAGGCCACAGTCCATCACACTGGTCAAGTTATGGAGACTTCACATACATTAGAGAAGATTATGGAGAACGCTCAGGCATAAAGAATTCTTCGCAGTATTTTCTTTTACCGTCAAAGTGAGTGATATTTATTTGTTTACAATGCACACATAATTAATTTATATATGTGTGCCAGGATTTCAACCTGATGCACTAGTGCAGAATGTCAAGAATTTTAACTGCTGCGCTATTAATCACTATACACACATATGTACATACATTGTAGAAGTTAGCTCAATTAAACTGAAGTTTATATGTGATACCTTTGCATGGCTATATGGATATTCTTGTAAGGGATAGCATTAAGCTTTGATATACAAACAGATTTGATGGTGGTGGAGGTCTTATATCGAAGACTTTCTGTGTTTCAGCTTCCATAGCACCTATTTCTGACATAAAGCAGCAGTGTGATCACTGCTGTTTCAGCCTGAAGGGTTAGTCAGAAGGTATTGCAACTTAGTTCTCAGGAGTAGCAAAACACACACATTCCACATGCAACCTTAGTAAAGACATTCATCCTAGTTGAGGTTTCATGTGGATGTCCATGGGCTGCAGTGATCACTTATCATCAGGTGGCCTGCATGATCATTTGCTATTAGATTAATATAAATGAAAGCAAAATACCTGTTGGTCAACATACCGTGAGAAACTTGCACCACGCATCTAAGAACTTAAATCTCCCACGGAGCACTATATTCCAGTAAGCCATTGCCATGTCCAAATCCAGACCTTTCTGACCTGGATTCTTTGCATAATTAAACGTAAATTGATAGAAGTCCTTAAATTTAATAGGGTCTTTAATTTCAGATTCAAGTGTTGGTAATTTTGCTTTTAACTTATCTATGGAGTCCGAACCTAGTTCTATAAGGCCTGTCGTAAACTCGTCTTTGGAAAACTCGCACTGCACGGCCGCCCTGCATTTCCACGCAATTATAAGCACCAAAATAGATTCTGGACTAAGATTAAGGTCTTCTAAGAACTTCATTACACCGTCTACCGTGATTTTATCATTCTCCTGTTGGTCCCTGTATTTATTATATAGTTGTTCCAACTTTTTTCTGTCTACTGATGTCTTAATGGGATCTTTGTAGTACGCGTCTGGATTTTGGAAGTAATTATCACTCGCCAATTCCAATTTCCATTCATTCTGCGACAGGCAATATATGGCCGTCGTCTCGCTGGTCTGCGTGAACGCAACGAACTTCTTCACCTTGTCTCTCTGTGATGATTTTAATTTATTCTGAAAGAAAACGTAGTAACATCATAACCTTAGCCAACTGAGCTGTCAATTGCGTATAGTTTATTGGAGTAATTAGGTCGTATTCCTTCGGTTGCTTAGAACGTCTAGGTTGAAAATTGTTGTCTACAAACCATTTTTAACAGTGTTTTGTTAATTCTAATAAAGACTTTCACCAATTTCACTGTTATTTCGACATCTGAACAAAATGAAATAATAACCATAGATTCATAGATTTCAGTGTTTTTTTAATGTTGGATCATCTATGACTCGTTATTGGTTTTGCCTGTTCCTTACTATACACAGGTGAAAGTATTCTTACTTAGAGCCATTGTATTTCCATTCATCTATTAATGCATTACAAAAATATACGGTCTTTTAAGGAATCATTTTATTACATTGTTTAGTAACCGTTTTGCAGATTAAACTTCTATTAATTTTCCATTTATCTTAATATAATTAATTAATCTTGAATACTGGAAATAAAAAACCATGCAGTGTTAATAAATACTGTTAATATTAGTTTAC
>DWKW01001097.1:0-13577 GCA_018250115.1 Doberes anticus
CCTTACGATGTATGTGGATGCGTTGCTACTCCTGAGGGCTTTAGGTGAAATACCTTCCGTCCAGCATACGAGTATATGTACTAGTATTCTGCCTCGATACTCCCTTTAAACCGAAACATAGCAGTGCTGATATTGCTGAAATTAGTGCAGCAGAGTTACCGCCGTAGACGAGTCTTCAATAAGACTCAACCTCCATCGAAGTGTATCTATATTCTAACAACTTTTCAAAGTGTATTCGAACAATGCAGTTATAATACCTTAGTAGTTAGTAATAAGGTTAAGTTAACGGAAAATTCCGAGCCAGTAAGAAAGGCAGATTTCACATTTTATTACATATAGGTAATCTACGGACAAATCACAGGTAATAAAAAAAACATAATTTTCATATAAACTGCATTCCTTGTGAATAGTTCAAAACTTGAGACTATGCCATTTTAAAATTATGAAATCGATTTTCAACAGGTGTCGAGATTCTTTGCCAAATTTTTTTGCGTTTCCTCAACAGTTGTGAACGTTAAATTCGCTCGCCTGTATCGCTTTTCTCCATAAGAGTCGATCTTATCTCCATGAGCAGTCCAATATATGTCATATTTTTATATTCGAAATAGTGATACCTGACAGTGAGACCACCTGATAGTGGTCACCTTGACTATGCCATTTGCAACACCTTTTAACATCGTCACGTAGAAAATTAACCGAATAAGGCTAATTAAAACATTTTAACAAAAATAATAGCAAAATTGACATATTATATGCACATTACTGTCCCACTGTTTGGTACGGATCCATCTCTGAGATGAGAAGCATTTAGGCCAAATTCCACCTGGATGGCCAGTGCGGAATGATGGTCTTCACCATGCATAATTAGATAAAGTAATGCAAGTTTAATACGGTTTTAACGAATTATTCGGTCATATACGAAATCCCCTAAAGCAGTAACACAATGTGTGTGAACTGCGCTCATTAGCTCGCACCTACGCTCGCCTACGCTCTTTTGACCGCCTGGTACTCTTGTATTACATTACATCCTGTTACACAATTACAAGTTATTACGCCTATCCTTAAACTATTGAAAGTATTTTCGGTGTTTTAAAGATTCGAAAATGAAAGGAAAAATAATAACGTAACGTTAACGTTTCACACTCATAGCCCCACAGTAGGATTTATCCTGTGTCGTGGGTGCAATGGACACACACAGAAACAAGCACACAAATCTGGATGAGACCAAGTATAGAAATCTAAATTCATCATTAAAATTTCTGCCCTGCTGGGAATCGAACCCAGGACCCTGCGACAGACCGAACATTGCCCACGGCGCCATACGGGTTTCCATTCGCAAATGTTTTTTTTATGATGGTTGAATCCTTTGTCGAAGGCTCGCATGCGGAGGCATCACCGTAGCGCCGATTATGTGAGCACCGGTGTTTCGATTTGAAGGGTGTGTTTGGAAAGAATACATTGGAAAAGAGGTACAATTTAGTCCTCAGTAGTAACAATGCGTCCGACAATACGTACGACGTACGTACGAACTGAGATATAACTTGGACCCGCGTGATCGTTTTCAATTCTGTTAAAATAATGAAAAATACACTTTTCCACCTCCACCAAAATGAGGTCCAAACGCAACCGGACGCAAACTATCAATCTAGTTTAGTTATTGCTTAGTCCCAGACATCATTTCAATTGATTTTTTTAAACTGTGTGAAATGAACATCAATCAACTAATCATCTTTTTCATTTGTGGGAGGCGTATAAGCGCGTTTTTTAAGCTAGAAAACGGGTCGTGCAGGAATTCTACCCTCCCGACGACAACCCAACTCATGCAGAGAGGCAGACCAGTGGAACGCACTAGTGCCACCCTTGTGCTATGCCTTGAGCATCTATCCGCTCTTGGAGTCGCTAACCATCCCAACAATGAAATCTACTCTGATCGCTCGCGCTTCCACGATTACCCTGCACACATTTAGGACGACACGCTGAGAAACGCCCTCCCACCGGAAAACACCTCGATAATTAACAAATCAATAACAAGTACAACGAAGAACCTACCCGGCTGCTACGGCCCACTGTTGAGCTCTGGTACTTATGACCTATGACCAAATGAGGTTTGGTGTCCGCCAATCCGCACTTGGCCTAAACCGACTCACCTTTGTAAGGAGACCCGAGCCCAGCAGTGAGACAATAATGGTGATGATGATGAGGTTTAATGAACTTCTCATGCCTTTTGAGCATTATGTAAAATTATCGGGTTAAAGGTTGCATAACTATGTTTTTCACCGTTATTTCTTCACCTAAAAGCAACTCATAATTGACTACTAATATCCAAATGACTTCAAAAAATTGCTGGTACTGGAATTTTAACCCTGAATGAATATCAGCAATTTATTTATGCAGCGTATAAATTTATATCGTGAAAGTATAAGCATGTCACGTATAACACGGTATCACCTCGTTTTACTTTACTTTTTCTTTAATAATAGGTACTTTCCAGTAAATAGTTTGAGTTGAAAGCAAAAAGTAATAAAACTTTAATCAAGCGCAGATATTTCAACTACATTCTAGAGGCAAGCAAAGGTAACGTTTGACTTGAAGCGATCTTTCTCTCACCGATTACACCATGAACATACGGATATAGTTACGTATATCGCGATCGTAGACAAAACAAAAGCGTGGTACATTAACCGTTCACGACTGCAAGTTTCCTCTAGCAATAAGGGCGTTTCCAAACTGGTTTCCTTCGCTGGACACTTGCATAAAGCGTCATAAACGGTAGTATACAGATGATATAATAATCGATATTGTCTAGCGATGTGATGAGCAATAAAGTTATTGAACTTATTGATATAGATAAAGTCTCCTAGATTTTTTCAAATCAAATTAATGAAGTATAGTTTTTTTTATATGTTAATAGAATAGCAAACGAGCATGCAGGCAACCTGATGTTAAGTGTTCACTGCAGCCAATGGACATCCTCATCAAACCTCAACTAGGACGGAAGTCCTATCTGAGGTCGTATGTGGATGCGTTGCTACTATGAGGACTAAGTTGGAATGTCTCTTGTCCGGTGCCTTCTAAACTAACATAACCAGACCCTTCGAACCGAAACGCAGCAGTTCTCACAATGCTACTTTACTACAGAAATTCGTGTAGCGGTAGTGCCGCCGCAGGCGAGCCTTCGACATAAGACTCTACCACCATCAAACCGTTGTTCATCTACCACCGTTTATAATTATCGCACAATTAAAACAAATCAATAGATACCCCATTTGTCAAAATCGGTAAACTAAGAGCGACGCTTGAGTGGAACATCTATACATGCAAACATACACATACTCGTACGTAGGGTGTCAGAACCATTACCCTTTCTTTGCTTTTCCGTAGTCAGGTAAGATTTTAAGATCTTAACACAAGCACAACGTCTTACCAGAAACTGCTAAATAGTGTGTCTTTTTCGATATATGCAGTCATCATCATCATCAACCCATTACGGAACCGTTCTTCTCTCAGAAATGAGGATCTCTATTTCTGCTTAAAGAGACAGTGTACGCAGCGTGTTTCTGATTGAGGATGTAGTTAATTAATCTAAACGGAGACTTTTCAACTTAGTCTTTAAGAGTAGCAACACATAATTTTTCAGAACTTCGATCCTATCCGAGGTTGGACAAGGATGAAAATGGGCTGTAATGCCTCAAAATCATTTGGTCTGCATGCTCGTTTGGCGTGCAAAAGCATTTCTAGAAAGAAAATTTAAAAAATATTGAAAAACGCTTCATTTCATAGTGATGGTAGGACTCCTTTTGTGGGTGCCATGGACGTACACAGAAACACGAACCCATATCAGGGCAAGATACCTAAATTCATCATTAAAATTTCTGCCCCGCTAGGAATCTAACAAAGGATCCTCTGAATGTCAGAGCGGCATTTTGATATTATGTACTATACAATAAAATAAACGTAAGAATAAAATTCATCAGTAATTACCCTAAGATTGTACAAAGCGCTCCCTTCCGCGTATTGTGTGGCTCAATTCACGCCGAGAGCGAAATTAGCGCGATACATCGAGATCGTGGATTTATATGTTTGTTTTGTTCGATTGCACTTTGTATCGACTTGGGAAGTCCACGATTTAGCAGTGGGAATAGTATGGAATAGTTCTGTAATTAAAAGAATAATGCTAAAGGGTATGCTTTACGAGAACCACTCTGTAGTTATATGAAACAAAGGTTTGTTAACAAAGTAGGGTCTGTTTTTGTTGTTCATTGTTCGTCTATGTATGTATATCTTATTCTACTATACAGATATAAAGCAATGCTATACTTTTGTCACTGCTTATGAAAAATCAAAAAACAATTTTAATTGACATCCAGCGCCGACGACGCCTACTACGGAGAGGTCAAAATGAATCCCAGGTTTAACTAGGCCGATAACGTTGCTTACATTGATGTTGGTAGAGTCTTATATCGAAGTCTGGTTTGCGGTGGCACCACCGCAGCACTTATTTATGCCGTAAAGCAGCAGTGTGAGAACTGTTGTTTTTCGGGTTGAGGGGCAGGTCAAGCAGAAGACAATGGATAGGAGGCATTCCAAATTAGTACTCAGGAGGAAAATAGACTCCTGTCTTTCTACCCTATTCAGAAATCCTTTTCTGCCCTAGGTGTCCATGGACTGCAGTGCCCACATTAAGGGTAGAGCATGCTCGTTTGGTATTTTATTAAGATAAAAAAAACAATATAGTGTAACACAACATGTTTTAAAACTATTAAACTTCCAGAGTAGTCCAAAACATTAACTTCGACTCAGCAGTCTTTGTCTGATAAGCGAATAAACGGACAAAAATACAAAACCTGAAAAAAAAACCTTGATATTTTAAATAGAGGGTTAAAATCAGTTTTTCGAAAATACGAATATGTCCGATGTATGGCTCCATTTTATAACAGAGTATATACAAGTATAGATTAATGGTAACGTAAGAAGAACAGTAGGTTACATTAGAAAAAAAAAATTGGTGGAATGTAATTCGCGCATAAAGTCCGTACTGTGGAATTCAATTTAATGGTAAAGTGAAGCATTATTGTTTTGCTGAGACACAAATTTATTAAGATGTTTACAAATTTTTCCGTTATAGAAGGCGTAACAGATGGCGCTGTCGGACGTGTTAGGTTTCACGACACAAGAGAGAACGAAAATTAATACAACTTTTTTTATGAGAAGCTTTTTAAATATTAAACTTTCCAATGATATTCATATTTTCCTTAGTGCATGCCGCCATAATCTGTGTTTCAGCTGTGTTTCAACATACAGTTGTGGTAGGCTTAGTATGTTATAGGTTTCTATTGGCCTCTATGGGAACCCTAAAAACAAGAAATAATAATGTCCCACTGCTGGACACCTATATCATCCTTAGTATGCGAAGGCAACTATTAAAAAAATACGAAAAACATATCAACTCGGAACTTTAAATCTACTTACTTCTGAAAATGTTTTCGTATACTAAAGGAACTTAAATTTTTATTTTTTTAGGTCGGTCATTTCCAACGAATACCAGTATTTTTCGTATATTAATGTTCGTGACGACCACCATGCATCTCAGCACCATGTTTATCTGCTGTATCTTTGGTAAATTACAAATAGGTACCTATATTGCGAATATCGTGCAAGCTGTGCCGATGTACCCAATTTGCACGAGTCGCACCATTGTTGGGAAAAGTAGAAATGGTTCCCGTATTAATCGCGGAATATAATCGGTTAGGCTTTCTTTGGATCAGGTTCGAATCTCAGCATGCATGTCTAGTTTTACAAAGTTTTGTCAATTATCACCTACTGCAACGGTGAAAGAAAACATCGTGAGGAAACCTGTTTGCTTGAAGTTCTCCATGGTATTCTTAAATTCGTGGGAAATCCACTAATCCATACTTAGCCAGCGTAGTAGATTATGGCCTAAACGTTTGAGAGGAGACATGCGTCAAACAATGGGGCAATTATGGAAAGGTGATATTAATATTTACGAGTATTCATGTGTTGTATTAAAGTCTAACATGGATGCGTTGTGCCACCTAAGGACTAAGTTGGATTGCCCGTTGCCAGTCAAGTCTGCCTGAGCACATCTTTCATACGGACTCGGCAGGAATAGGCATAGCGGCGATTCTGCCGAAATCACTTCCGGCATTCGACATAAAACTCTACTATCATAATCAATCACGCGCTGCGTCTTCTTGTCGAAGCCCTTGTAGCCATCATTGGAGGTGTTGCGATCATTCCGACGACCAGAGCCCTCAATCTGATCACCTGAGGCTTCATAATCGTATTTCCTCTAAGGTGTTAATCAGGGGGGGGGTACGCCTAGAACTTCGTTCCTGCCATTTAGCTATTGATTTTTTTACGCTGCACCACCTGTACCCGGTCTAGTACTGCGAACATCTAGTGCCTACTTTATTTTTACTAAATTCCAATGGCATGAAATACAGAACCGGATACACCCAGCAGGAAGCGCGAAAATGACCAATCAACACGATTCTCATTTCTTTAATATTAGATCTAATCAGTAAACCAGTGACTAATATCTTTACAGATGACTTGCAATAGCTAGTTAGTCATTGCTAGAAGTGTGTCGTGGGAACAAAGCCCGAATGTGAGTTACAACGTAAAAATTCAGCTTTCTCGCCGAAGCAAGCTTCCGTTGGGCTCAGAAGCGGAGATACGATCTGAGATGCTCGATACGCTCGCAAAACTCATCTGACTCACGGATCTCGCTCGTCCTCAACTGCCTTTAAATGTGTTGTAATTGTTATGTTCGTGGTTAAACGTACCTCATAATAAAGCACTTTAATGGCTGACTTTATCCGTGATGGCTGACGTTGTCCCTTTAAGGAACCGTTGCGAGAGCGATTTAAGCAACCGCTCTGATTAAATCTGCTGAATTTTGGACGCTATCAATCATGCTCTTCTGTGCTATTCAGGAGCTTGATATAAAGAACTCAATGACTTGATATAAAGAAAGTTTCTAAGTTACTAATATCTAGTTTAGCTGTAATAGATAATGTAATGAAAGTCTTGCTGGAGAATACCGAGTATTGCAGTCTGCGGCAACTATGGAGCTGATAGATTGAGTAAAATATTTCTGTGTTGCTCAAATGCGGTGAAATAATATATGATGTAAAATTATTTATATATCTAAACTAATAAACTAAGGTTGTGCTAATCGTGCAACTTGAAGATGATAAGTATAGGAATGACACTGGTCTTCAGGTGATGTCAAATGCTTCCAAAATAAGCTTGTTGGCCACTACGCCGAGATGGTTTTCGTGGGTGCGTGATTTATCTCTTCTCCGTATGTAGCTAAATATAGTATGCGTCAAGGTTACATCAAATTTTAAATGACTTAAATTATTATGATCAAGGAATGGATTCATTGCAGCGATTAAATACTATGCAAAAAAAATCAGACGATCAAAAAACTTGGCTATGACACAATCGCTAATCATACATATACGTTATCAAAAGATTATCAATTGTAAATTACAATCTGATCTCAAATGTGTAACCGGTTTGACATAGATGCATTAAGCAGTAGGTATGTACGTACTAGGTATGGAAGTATGGTCCGAACTGTATAGATTACGCTTAGCTGACTAATGTGAGGCCCGACTATCAGCAACCGTGTTACACAACCAGTTACAATGTCAATTAGATGTGACTGGCTTTTTCCTGCGACTTGGTCCACGTGGATTGAATATCTGTAATATTAGCCTTATAAGGTTATTGTTATTAAATTTATTTATTTTCTCTTAGTATGTCCACCTTTATCATCATCAACCTACTATTCCCACTCCCACTATTGGGCACGGTTCTCCTCTCAGAGATGAGAGGGTTTAGGCCATAGTCTACCACGCTGGCTAAGTGCTGACTGGTAGACATTTCATGACTTTGAAAATATTATAGAGAACTCTCAGGCATGCAGGTTTCTTCACGATGTTAACAGGAATTTCATTGTCTTTGACATCTGTTTTTTTTCTTCTGTCTTACAACTATTAAAGCTGTTTGATGTTTCCCATATAAATAATAACAGTAGGTTAAATTTATTTGATTGTGAGTTTGTATGTAATCTTCAAAACCAATTCGCAATTCTGAAAATTATATCATATAAATTCTAATCTACATTATACATTATCCTCGCGTTGTAGAAAAAAAAGGAGAAATCTGCGTTTCTGAGTGGCTGAATTGTAGTATTTGATTAACCTGTTTTAAAAATTCAATCGTATAAATTTACTTCGTCCAACGATGACTAATATGGGGGTCCGCCGTCTGCCACCGCGCTACACAAGTCTTGCTAATAATGAACACGACCCTATAACTTGCGATCATTTTCTGCTGTCCTATTATTTTTTAGATACACATACAGGACCAAAAAAAACCTTATAAGAACCTACTGTTAAGATTTTTATTTTTATTGAAAGTACAATTGTTTACGTTGTTATTAAATTACTAAATGACCTCACCAAGTTCCTATTACACTGCAATCAAGGAAACATTGAGACCGACATAAATTAAGCATGCATTCATTTCCCGGCATTGATTTTCTTGCATGCAAATGTCGTAAATTCTCTAGAATGAATTTTGTCGAAAAGTAGTCTTGCTAATAATGCTCAATCATAGCTACACTCTAACAGTGTGCTCGTACATTAATAAATTTTATTAAATATTGTTTTCGCATTTTAAATTAATTACTATTAAAATGCTTCAGTATTTTTTTATATATTTTTTTAAATTGATAAAATAGCAAACAAACGTGCAGGTCTGATCTTAAGTGGTATCTGCAACCTCCATGGACATCCACACCTAAGCTTGTGTGTATGCGTTGCTACTCATGAGGACTACATTGGAATGCCCCCCATCCAGTGTCGTCTGCCTAACTACACCCTTCAAACCGAAACACAGCAGTTCTTACACTGTTGTTTTACGGCAGAAATACGTAGTGGTGCCACCGCAGACAAGCCTTCGACATAAGATTCTACCACCATCGATTTTTTTAATATTGAGGAATAGTAAATAATACAAGATTCGATCTGCCACTGTGTTACGTAGGTAGCAACCGTGGTAAATGCCATTTTGACGTACACCAACTATATTTACAGTAGTCACGACTAACCTTTGGTTCGAAGCTACTTTAATAATTGCAGGTGTAATTATGTATCTATAGATCTAGACAATTTAAAGGTCGAATACTATACACATGGATTCATTCGTATATTTATAATCCTTCTAACATCATACCTAATTACCTATTCACCGCGATTTAATTCGCGTTAGGTTCGTATCAAGAAATCGTCATTGCACCACCTCGATCGACCTTTCGAAAAAAAAAACAGTTTTTTCATCGTCTGCCTAGATACGAAATTTCATGCCTCTTACAGCAAAACATGGTACTATCACTTTAACTCACTATCGCCTTCATACTTCATCAATTCGGCCCTGTCGCAAAATACTTTTTTAGTTAACGTCTACTCCCCACAAACTATCGACTTCCCAAATTTCAGCTCAGTGGTTTTTTGGACTCGTGACGAGTCAGTCAATTAGTGGTATTCCACTTATATACAAATGTAGATTCTAAAATTGTACCCATTTACAAGACTATAACTTTTTTATAGTGGTAGTGTCTTATACAAACGCGTGTCATATACACAAAAAAAAACTAAGATAGACGGAAAATGACGACTCACATGAAAAACAATAATGAAATAATTTGCGAGCGATATGAATATGAAGTATGAAAAAGATTTAATATAAAATAGTAATAAATAGTAAAATAGTACTACATATATATAACGCCACAGTGTTCTAGTGATTATAGCAGATACAGATATGGATACACGTATGGCGTGGTCAACGTGCGATCTGCCGTTCGGAGGGGCCTGGGAGAAATTTGAATGAAGAATTCAGTTTTCTGTACCAGGTCTGGGTGTTTATGTGCTTGTATTTGTGTCCCCATGGCGCTCACGACACAGGTTAAATCCTACTGTGAACCTAAATGCTATGTGTGTGGAACGTTATTTCGTTATTATATCTGTCGTCATCGACCAGCTCTGTCCAATACTTTCTAAGTTCCTCACTGTCCTGTCTTCTCTTTTATGTCTTTGTTTAGCATTCATAGACATCTTAATTGCATGCTATCGAAAGGGGGTCATTGATCTTTCGGACAATCGCAACTCCGGGCATGAAGACAGTTGGCTGCAAGAAGCCAGTTGTAACCGGAGGCGCGAAATAAAACGACTCCCGGTGCAATGTTACGGGAGGAAAAGCTATCCATTCGAATACCTTTGATTGCAAGCCAGCAGATGTACAAAGAAAGTCTTTGAGACTCCGGCGAAACGCACTAGTTCCACTGCACGAATCACCCAAACTTCACTCCCCTTGTTACCGATGTTTTCTGGTAACTCTAGGAGTTTGATCATCTTATTGAGATGAGTGACGTAAGACACGTTAGGAGGATAAAGAGAAACAACAATTATTATAATTCGTCATTTATTATCATTGATCTACACAATGTAATGGAATACATACGTATATAAGTAACATTATGAAATATTATTTTTACAACTAAATCTATATAAAAATATGGCTAAATGACAGACCTCTGTCCTTTATTGGCACATGGAATATTATTTCTTCAACACCACCCCTTGCTTCCAATATATTAAAGCATATTTTAGTAAGCGAATAGATGTCTTATATGACATTTTATATATAATCATATATAGTGCATAAAGACAGATACAAATTTCATGTTATTCAGAAAACGTGAACCCAACTATTTCGCATAGAAAACGAAATATGGTAGTTTTGTGATGGTGCTATAAATTAGAATGTATCGAAAACAGTGCTGTGTCTATTCTTATTGTTATAACGTTTTGGAAATTATTACTGCGTTTCTTATTTAGCAAATTCCTTAAGATTTTCATTGGTTGCAGATTTCGTACCAAATATCTAATGACACAACATTAATTTAAATGAAACAAAATGTGATAAGAATTTTAATTTTATATCGTTTCACTCTCAATCCTTAGTTCATGATACCTAGTTTCATGTGCTTCAGCCTCGGCATTATACGTTTCAAACAAAGCGAAACGGATTTGCGGAGCGAAACTTTGTCATCGCAAGGTGAAAATACTAGGTCAGCGAGACAACTTGAAATGATTAAATGTACAAAATTATTCATGCTCTGCGACCGCACAGAATCACACTATAAGAAACGATCGTCCAAAACGTTACGACTAACGGAATTGACATGAAATGTTTCGCAACAATAAAGTGATCAAGGGCATTAAAAATGAATTATACGGCTTACTACATGATTAACGAAAATCATTTGTTTTTGCCGAGTGGCTATTGATCACTTTACACTCATAAAGTTATTAACTATTCTATATTTAGTGTCTTAAAAAATAATAGAAATGATGACACCCCCACATCGCGTCAAGGTAATGCCAGGTCTATTACTTCCATATCACTATATTATGATTTCTACCAATATTTCTAAGCATTAGGAACAACCCATTTACATTAAATTAAGCGATAAGTACGTGGAATGACATAAAAGCTTTAGTTGTAAGTAATTGAAAAAAATAAAATAACTTTTATAAAAAATCGCCGAAAATCTTCAAACCTATTTTTTTCTATTCACTTCGGTTATTTTTTGACATCTCAAACAAAACATTCCTGAAATTTTGAACCATACGTTCTACGTTATAGAAGCTTATAATAATAACAATATTTTTAAATATATCATAAATATTAATTTACATAAAATATAGCTAAGCAGTAAGCTGATTAAATGCTAAGATTACTTATCCTAATAAATACTATTTACAAATCACCAGAACGATTTTCTAATCTGTGCGCTGTGCAATAAAAATATTACGATTCATGTTTGAAATAAAGAAAAACAAAAAAATAATATTTGTCGCGTTGTACCACTGTCTTATTTTTTACCATAAAGAAGTAGTGCCATAAACAAAAATAAACACAAATTACCACTGCTACTGGCACATTGGATATAATATATGGCTGTTTATTTAAAAAAAACTAGTTTTTCAGCAGTTACAAAAAAAGATTTTGAATATGTGCAAATCACATGATTCCATAGATAGGTATGATAAAAAAAAAGTTGCAAATGGAACGGAATCTGAAAGAGTTCGAATTTTAAATCATCCAATCATTGCATTGCCCCATTTTTCGTATCTGGCGGTGTTAATGACGAAGCACGAATACTGTTATGTAAAAAGTTGAATTCCCAGGTATTGTATGCGTCTGACGTCACAGGGTCTTCAAGATGTCTTAAAAATTATCACCATCGTAAGTACATGGTCTCCTTTTTCTGGTTGTTATGTATTTCTCTGTAACAAAAGTAGTAAAATTAGTTTCTTGTAGTGTTTTTGTCGAGCGCAATATATCACTTTTGATGGTGGTAATGTTTTACATCCAAGGCTCGCCTGCAGCAGCGCTAAGACAGCACCTATTTCAAACGTAAAGCAGCAGTGTGAGCGTTGATACGTTTCAGTTTGAAGAGTGCGGTTATGCAGAATACATTGAACATAAGGCATTTCAACTTAATCATCAGGAGTACCATCTCATTTATGTACGGATACCGATAGGACTTCTGTTCCATTTGAGGTTTAATGTAAATGTCCGTTGGCCGTGGACTGAAATAATCACTTAACATTAAATGACACGCTTTTTTATTACTCTTTGAATATAAATAAAAAAAAGTACTTTAAAACTTCTGCTTTGCGGCTGAAGTACGAAACTATTCCAAAATTTTTGTTTAATTCAAATTTTGTTTTAACAAAAGAAAGATGATGCCCGTATATTTTGTTTTAGCAATTTTGGTTTAAAATTCGATGCTTAATTGAAAAATATAGTTTGAAGTGGTTATTAGTGTTAGTTGATATTAAATTAAATGCTTGTGGGTTCAAATTAGAGCACGATCTAAAACTATACATTATTATTTTAAATAGCGGTCCCCTTTGCTAAAGAAGTCCAACTTTCTGTAGTTTGTACTTTTTAAAATCAATAAACTGTAAATTCAACCGAGTGCTCAATGTTCAGGTTCAGTTGAAATTTTAAATGATTTTGGAAATCACTGAATGAGAAAATAAAAATGTTGTTATGTCAGTCGGTAGGTAATTTGGGGACACCGAACTGCATCGTATCAAAAATAATTTCAGCCACTTGCTGAAAAAATATTTACCCAATAGTTGTATCGATAGCCTTAACAGTAACCTTTCGTTTCAATAAATTATTCACTTGAAAGTTTAACTATTGATATCAACTTAGGAATGTAGTGAACCTTACTCTATTGTGTAAGAGAGACCGCTGTGTAGGATCGTGCTACCTCCATCACCTTCACCGCCACAAGCATTGACTACATCTACAACAATTGAGAAAAACATGTTATTAGTATACAATAACATAACCAAGGAAAGTTAGGGACTTTCCGAAGTAGGCGGTTTAAACGCTCGTTTTCGCTACGCTTTTCACAAGTTATAATTCGATGTAAACTTAGTCAGAATGTTACGACATAA
>DWKW01001098.1:0-13573 GCA_018250115.1 Doberes anticus
CTCATCTCTGAGAGGAGACCCGTGCCCAGCAGTGGGACGATAATGGGTTGATGATGATACATTATTAGGGTTCCGTACGTCATACTAGTGAAAACAGATGAAGATAGACGACGCGAGCGACTACGTCTGCGTGAATTGAGTGTAAATAACAATAATTACACGGATTGGCTGCAAAGCCAATCTGCACTGAGCCAGTTATTCTTGAGGTTTTCAAAGGCATGTAAAGACTATGGCCTATGCCCCCTCATCTGTGACCACTTATTCTTTCCCATTCATTTTATAAAAACTACTGGCTATTTACCGTATATTACAATACAAAATAAAAATATTTTTTATGCACACCAAAACACAAAAGTAATATTACATCATCATCAACCCATTATTGGCTCACTGCTGAGGACGGGTCTCCTCTCAAATGAGGGTATTTAGGCCATAGTCCACCACCCAAGCCAAGTGCGGATTGGCGAACTCCACATGCCTTTGAGAACATTTTGAAGAACTCTTCAAACCGAAACACAGCAGTTCTCATACTGCTGCTTAACGGCAGAAATAGTTGAGCGGTGGTGCCGCCGCAGGTGAGCCTTCGTCATAAGACTCTAGCACCATCGAAACAATAGATCTAACAATAAATAATACTTACGAGCCATAATGCCCTGGGTTAATATGAAAATACTTGTCACTATCAGGATCACATTATTTCGTTTCGCCATCGGTACACTCTCACACAACAATGTCATCGATAAAGAGAATTGACCGGAAGATCTGTGAACAATATTGGAAAATGAATGTCTGTGTCCCCCAGGTCCATTTTATCATTGGACACCCATTTGATCGAATGATACATGATATGTATCTAATTCGATCGGACAAAATTATACCACATATGTAAATTGCACCCCTTCAAATCTGGGGCGGATTACCTACTAGTACAGCAATTATTTTTAGCAAAGACCAAAGTCCCTATTATCAAATCAACTGATACAGTGATGGTCATGACACACAATTATGATAGCAATAAAACTATATCTATTCGGTATTCGGCATGCCGTAAGTAGGTACATCGTACAATAATCTATTGATTTATTACAACTAAATTAACTAAATTCTTTTTTTGTAATTAATATTGATTTTATAGATGATTGCGATAGGGCATACACATTCTTCGTCTATCTTTAGATAATCTAGTAGCTCTTGTTTTTGATACACCTACAAATACAATATTTCTGAGTTACTACTACTGGCGGTAGAGGTCCTGGTCGTGGTGTTACTGGTCTGATGTCGGAGACTCGCCTGCGGTAGAACTACGTTATTTCTGTCGTGTGGCTGTGGTTAGATTTGAAGGATGTGGTTGGGCAGAATACACAGGGCAGGAGACATTCCAAGAAGTGTTTTCGTAATAGCTATGCACCGACTTACGACCTTTGGACTTTGGACTTAGTACTTTGGAACTAGATGTCTATGGGTCGCATCTCTTGTTAAGTGGTCACTACACTTAACAAAAGATGCGCTGCATGCTCGTGTGCTTTTAATATATGAAATATATTTACAAAACCCGATTTTTTTTTTGCAATACACCGAGAAAAATCTATTGTGTTTTTTATACGAAATAGTGACAAGTAGGTTGACGCTCGTCCTAATGGTAAGTGATCACCGTTGCCTATTGACATTTGGAACACCCGATAAGTCCTATGTGCGCACTTAACTGATGCGTTGCTTGTACCATTGGACGCCATCTACAAAAGCACTAGAGTGACATATCACTAAAGTATTTACGCTTACAACGACATCTGCCAACAATAAATGAAACTAAGACACTGGCATGAACCAGTGAAGGAAGAAGTTCCGCTTTACGTGTAGTTTTCATAATAGTAAGGAAATATAAAAATACATTAATTTTAACAAACACCATCTTTCCAAAATACGTCTAAGTTGAACATAAAGAAGTTTTACTTCTTTTATTTTCACTTAGTTGCACGCGCTAATGAGAATGGGTCACCAATGCAATTGGAATCATGGGTATGACTGCTATGACTATTGAAGGAAGAATTATCTTTTGCATGTCATGAATTTAGTTTAGAGAATAAAAGTAAAGGAGACTTACAAAAACGCAGCAAAGAATTGTAGTAACATCAACATGATCCAGTTGACAGAAATACTACTGATTAGGTTCATGGTAGCAGCGGTCAGAAGAGATATGATCAGTGGTATCCGGCGTCCGAAAAGATCACCTATATAGCCCCATATAACGGCACCGAGAATGAGCCCTAAAACAAAAGAAACCAATTTTCCACAAACGTCAACTTAGAGTTTTTTTTTTAATAGCAATCGAGCATGCGGCGAAAACAACAGCAATGAGAATTTAGGAACTTACCAACGAGAGGTGCTGCTGCTAGGAATCCTTGCTGTGCTGTAGTGGTTTCCAGTTCACAAGCGCTGGTAGGAATTACCATTGTACTACTGAATGCGACACAGCCAAAGGATATGATGGTAGCACCAACGAATCCTGTTAGAATGTAGCTGTACAGACCGAATCCTGAAACGAACGGAACTTTAAGTTCTTTGCTCGTTTGATCGTCAAGATATACGCAATCGTGTAACTTCGCACTCATACACTGCTAACCTACGAGCTGTCGCAGAAAAATTACTTTACTGATAATTTAAAACTTATTTGTTAATACAACTACCTCATACGGAAGCCTTGCCGCACAATAACTATCTATCTAGAATCGAATTTAACATGGACATCGACATCTGAAGTAGTGTGTGGATGCGTTGCTACTTCTGAGGACTACGTTGGAATGCCTACGTTTGAATAACTACAGTTAGGCAGACGACATTGGAAGGGAGTACCCTTCAAACCGAAACACAGCAGTTCTCACACTGCTGCTTTACGATAGAAACATGTGTGGTGCCGACGCAGGCGAGCCTTCGACATAAGATTTTACCACCATTAAAAAACTTAAGTCTAATAATATGCATTTAAACTGTGAAGGCTCATTCAAATGTATTAGGCAGTTTTTGCTTAATTGGCGAACAAACTTACAAATAAATTTTGTTCTGAGGCTTACGAAATTGACTATGGAATTAATAAAAAAAAAGTAGTATACATAAAAGATGCTAAACATTTTTTTTTAAGTATGGCTGATAAACCAAATTCTAAGAAAGTTTAACGCAAAAAGTTTAAAAGTGAAACAGGCCGCTAGTAGATAGATAAATAAATACTCGTCAGGTGGTCTGCGGTTAAAAGTGGTCACGAAATTTGAAAGCATAATGAGAATTGTAGACATAGACCATTAATTTCATTATTCATCGAGTATTCAATACACGATTGTGATTTCAATATCGATACTTCGACCCAGTTGCATGGATTGTGATCAAGGCGACGCTGCGGTGGCGCGGTGAAACTAGACAGGTTAATTTACTTGTATCTACCCTCCGTTTACGCGCCGCTCCAACTTTACGAAAACCCGCGTTCTTCGGGGCAGGCATACAGAGTCCCCGCATGAATGTCCTCTTCCGACCATCATCGTAAATTACACACCGTATCGACCTGAGCCGAGGACGAATCTCGCAGGAGACGCCCTCAGGTCGGTCGCACATTCCATCGTCGCCCTCTTCTTCTCGGGGCGGAATTGCGTATTCAGGTCGAAGCCTTGACACCCCGCTTCTGTCTCTCACTCGTACCCCATCCCCACTCACTTTGAGCCTGGGTGAGCCCTTTCGGTTCCCCACATAAAACTCGGTGAAGCTGTAAAGGCCGACAGCGTGTGGCATTAGAAAAAAAAACCTCCGTCTAATTCATTTTACTCGTTTCGATACCGTTTTACAACAACCAAACTATCCTAGTGTCTTAACGTCTGCGTTCTTGTTTCCGTGTGTCGGTGGCTGGATGCCATGGACTCAGACAATCCTGTTGAGGGGCTATGAGTGTGACCGATCTATAACTAACGACCCGTATGGCGTCGTGGTCAACGTGCGGTACGCCTTTCGGGTCCGATTCCCAGCGGGGCAAAAATTTGAGTGATGAATTTAGATTTCTTTACCTGGTCTGGGTGTTTGTATGCTTATTTCTGTGTGTGTGTCCATGGTACCCACGACACTGGTTAAATTTGATTCTAGAACGTTCGTATGACAGCGAAGAGACCACTTAACATCAGGTGGCCTGCATGCTCGTTTGCTATTCTGCTAATAATAAAAAAAAACTGCTGTATATTTGAACGAGATTTGTACACTAGAACTGGACTAGTATGCGCCGTCGTGTATTATGGAGGTTTATTGTTTATCTATATATTTGTTGTCTATAGAGGATTTTTGTTTCTATCACTCTTATGCTTAGACATGGTCGCGTTAATGATTCTAGTTGTGAAAAATATAAAATCCTTCAATGTCACATATACCTTTAGAACATAATTCATACCGACCTGCTTTATTCAACGCTTCTTCAAAAGGCAACTTGCCCTCTTCAGTCCATTGGGGGCCCATTTCAGAACTTATAGCATACACCGAATTAAAACTTATATTTATATTATTCTACAAATCTATACTACAGACCATTTCCCTTCACGGTCGTGACCGTTCTACGCCAAATTTTATCCGTTTATCTAAATCAACTAATTGATCGGCAATCGCGCTACTATTTCATTTCGCATTCGTCATGATTACATTGTCAAAGTACATGTAAATTCAGCCAGTTTAGATACAAAATAGCTTATGTACCTGTAATATTTCGCGGTTAACACACGACATGAATTTTCCGTAGGCATCGGAGATGTTGCCCCCAAGACAGGGAAACGGGAAACAATGAAAACTCTCAGTGATTCGTTTTTCAAGCTTTTGCTAACACGAAATACAGCTTGACCACTTTGCCATTACATACGCGGGAGATTTATTAAAATGGTTTTGACTCTTCGACAGGGTGGTAGGGGTGGTCAGTAGTCTAGTAGGTAATGAAATAGTTACAATGTACATATTTAGTGACAATGTACTAACTTAAAAAAAACACAAATTATTTAACATTTCTTTAATAACTTAAAGACTCATTATTAACACAAGACCTGTGAATATTTTCTATCTCTATACGTATTTACAATCTTATCAATAGTTAATGGTATCATAATATCAGGTAATCATATAGGTTATTATTAATGGTAATACCAAAATTGAACACCTTAAAATGGGACATCAGGTACATTTTGATTAAAAAAAAAACATTTTTTTTCTAATAGTCGTGACAAAATGTCTCAATACCATTTAGGTACAGATCTCAGATAAAACTTCGTCAATTTTTGAAGTTGGTATCTGGACGTCTATGGGCTGTACTGACCACTTAATATCAGGTGGCCTGCATGCCCGTTTCCTACTCCGTGAATATAAAAAAGGCGGCCAGCATGCTCCTTCAATTTTCAAACAATTAAGCTGAGCATATTAGATAACAATACCAACGTATTAAAATGTCTTAAAAAAATAATGGCAGTCAGTCCCAAAAATCAGTTCTTTAACTTAACAAGCTCCTCAGATCCATATCATCTTTATCATTGAAGATGATACAGGTGGACTGTACGAGCACATGCTATTTCTTAATCCTATACTTACAGAGATAAGAATTTAGCCTTATCTGCGATTCAGATATGGATTTATATTATTCATACTGCATTGTGTCAGTCGAGAAAAAACGAGAAATTTTTCATGAATCGTTTAGATAGACGATATCGATTTGATGCATAGATATTTCGAATACATTGATCGCGATCACGGTGGTACTGCGGTGGAGCGGGGATACTTGACAGGCGCTAATGTATTAATTTATATACCGTCCTTCTAGTTTATTATTTTTTAGGAACTATTTGACGACACACAACACTACTGACTGACGACCCATATGGCGCAGTGATAAACGGCTTCTTATCGGTTAATTTATAGCGAGTATTGATCACATGGACACAAAATAATAACAAAAATTTGATCACAATCTCACACGGTCACAGTTGTTTAACAAGTATTAAGTAATTAAGTTACTTTTGACTAAAATCATAAGTGTAAGCAATGTATTGTAAGTTTAAGAATAGTTTGGAATCAAAGATTAGACCACGGTTTGTCCATAAATAAGTAAATAATTATGTTGGAAGTGTTTAAACGAATTGATTTGATTGAGAGATTATTTAAGCTAAATAAAACTTATATTCTATGTTTCGGTAAGAAGCCGCGACCGAGTCTTGCTCCCCGCGCAGCGCCCGGGCTGCATGATGATGTACGTCACTCGCGCGGCAAAAAGTACGTTTGCACATATTCCATTTAGTGAAGCTCATAATTTACTACAACATTAATTTGAATGAACATGAATCGTCATTGAAACATCAAATTCACTAAAAAAGTTACTTATACTCTTAATGCGTGTAAACCAGTTATAACATAATAATATGTTCCGATTTGGTGTGGATGTCCATGAGCTGCAGTGATCTTAACATAAGATACAGGCTTGTTTGCTACTCCTAAAACATAAAGTAAAAAGTATCGCAAACTTGACCTGAATCGCGGTAAATAATGTTAAAGACTACGCTTTGTTGTTTCATAAACGGTTGCGCGCCTTAACGTGCTGTCACCAAGACGCGCGCATTAAAGCGTCAGGGAGAAACAAAAAACAATCAAACAATCTGACAAATTCTATGGTAATAAAAGCGCACTCAAATTCTTATGCCGCCACCTGTGTTCATTTGTTTGGCTTCTTGTCACTCGGCAGGAACCAGGAGAACGCTATTGCACCTGAGGAATTGCAAAATTGTTTTAAAAAGTACTATAATCTACGAGATAGGTTAGTATTATTTAGACTAATAAGAAAATTTAACATGATAATCTATGGGTGTTAATTTTGAAATTTTGAAGGATGTTTTTTTTATTCTTGTACTAGCTGCTGCCCACGATTTCGTTCTACAAAATATACACATTCATGCGCTGCAAACTTAGAGTTTCGCTGAATTATGTTAATTACATTGATTTATTGCAACGATTTGCGCGCCATCTTTTTATTATACGTTGGTGGTACTATGTTAGAAACTATGAGAGACGTGAACACAATGGCTCACCAAAGTTTTATCGTTTAGGAGCGCATAGAGTACAAACATACAAACATTCATTTTCCATAAATAAAGATTGTAAAGTAGTAGAGAATGAGCATGCAGGCCACCTGATGTTAACATCACTAGAACACTACAACCTATGGACATCCGCGTCCTACACTTGGGGTCTACGCTGGAATGCTTCCTGTACAGTGTATTTTGCCTAGTCAAACTCTTCTAACCGAAACACAACATCATACAGCTGCTTGACGGTAGAAATACGTACAGCGACATACTCGTACCTTCATCATCACCAAAACTATCACTTATTCGGCAAATTATGATAATAATCAGTTCGTGAGAAACACTATAAGTAATAATTTAAATTTTCTGGTTATACTTACTGAGCAACAAAACCGACCAGCCATAGAAGGTAGCTTCACAATTGGCAGATATGAGAGCGCCAATGGCATTCACGCCTAAGAAAGCGCTGGACCTGCCCAACATCACGGAGAGGCACGATGCCATACCTCTGTAATATTAAAGGAAAATGAATAAAAAACAGTAGTTCGTGCTTGCGACTTCGCTCGCGTGGTTTTAGGATGAAAAATACTTCTTATCATGGGAAAGCAAAGGGTTCCCGCGGGTGCGTGTTGCTTCTCCTGATAGCCATGTTGGAATGCGTCCTGCGTATTCTGCCTAGCGATACCCTGCTTACATGTTTTTTTTATGTCAATAGCAAGCGAGCCTGCAGGCCATCTGATGTTAAGTGTTCACTGCAGCCCATGGACATCCACATCAAACCTCAACCGAAACCGACTCAGACCGAAAGTCCTTTCTGAGGTCGTATGTGGATGCGTTGCTACTCATGAGGACTAAGTTAGAATAACTCTTGTCCGGTGTGTTCTGTCTAACCACACCCTTCAAACCGAAACACAGCAGTTTTCACACTGCTGCTTTACGGCAGAAATAAGTGCAGCGGTGGTGCCGCAGCAGGCGAGCCTTCGATATGAGACTCTACCATCATCCAAATTTTCGTTTTATTTGACTCATTTTACTTGTTTTTGTTTTAAGTTACATTACGTTAGTTTTGTTTATGGTCTTTTTTGAGATGCGGATGCAGTGCTCCGCCAATCTACTTCGCACCGCTCACTGGATTGTTATTTTAAAAGCTCACACGATAACATTTTTCACAAAGGACAGAATAAAAATAATTACAGTTATGGAATATTCATTACCTCAATGAAGTTGGATACAGTTCCACGAAGTACACGCTCAGAATCCCCATCGACAGCGCGCATAAAAGAAAGAAGAAGAAGAATATGCCGCCAGCAATGGGCACGGCCACGATGTTCAGTAACACAGCAGATACAGCTGATAGGGCAATGATGACGATCATGGCTATCCGCTTTCTGGCCCCACAGGTCAAGGAGAGCACCAGGTTTGCCGAGCTGGCGAGGGCACCGTATGTCATAGCTGATAGAAGAGTCGTATCTTGGATTGTGTCGTTGCACACCTCTATTACCCCCTGGTAAGTGATAAAGTGAGTGTAAGCCTTGTGGTTAAGAACTTCGATCTCCCGCTCATGTGGCTCGGGATTTGAATCTTGACACTTTTTGAAATAGCGATTAAAATAATGAATTAATAATTTTTACTGCTAAAAATGTGTTATTTATTAAACTGTATTTCCGTATTTTATCTGACGGATTAAATTTGTCTTTAAATCTTTCTTTATTTGTTAAAGGCATGAGAAGTCCGCCAATCCGCACTTGGCTTATTTGGACTATAACACAAATCCTCTCATCTCTGAGAGTGGGTTTAAGATAATGGAATATACCATCATCGAATTTTCATGGTTCAAATTTAGTTAACTTAAAATAATTTTTAAATATTATTATTTATTTTAACGAAGTAGCAAATTGACTGCACACAACCTTATATTATATGGTCAAGAATCTCAAAAAACATCGCTACGTCTGACTACATTGAGATTTCTCATGACCAAAGTAGTCCATTTAACAACACCCTTCAAACCAAAACTTTTAAACCCTTAACAACAGAAATAAATGTAGCAATCGTGCCGCCGCAGTGCGCAGATTTTCACGCAGAGAAACTATTATTAACATTTCCTCGTCACTAGAGGTCACAAAAAACAGATGAGATCCTTACGGTAGTATTTCCAGAGACCAGAGCAAGATTATCAGTGGAGTATCGGATCACGGTACATAGATTCATGCCCTCACCACCACCAGCTTCCAGCACCAAGAACAGGTTGTTCATGATGTACGGTAGCCAGAGGATAAAGCCACTGCCCCTGAGAATAAAAAAAAAATATTTTTTATATGTGAAGAATAGGAGACGAGCATCCAGGCCACCTGATGTTAAGTGGTCACTGCAGTCCATGGACATGTACACCAACGTCAACTTGAACTTAAATATGGATGCAGTGCTATTCCTGAGAACTAAGTTGGCATGCGTCCTCTTCAGTGTCTCCTGCCTAACTACACTCTTCAAACCGTAACAAAGCAGTTCCCACACTGCCGCTTTACAGCACAAACAGGTGCAGCGGCGGTGCTACATAAGACTCTACCACCATCAAATTCGTAATGGAAACTTTAAAAAAACTTACGTCATATAGATGACGATGACGAGGTAGAAGAGCTTGAGGGTGACCTTCAGCAATGGAGGCCTAAAGAGAGCGGTGGTCTGCTGCCAGAGGGCCTTGAAGAACGAGTCCTGGCTTGCTCCGGTTTGTTCCTGTGCATCTACTAGTTTTTTCACCTGTAACGTAATATTTGTAGTTTTAATTTCAATAATGTACTTTTTTTTAATTTTTACTAGACTTCTGCTCGCGACCCATATTTATAAATAGAAAACTATTTTAACAGATCTCCCGCTTATATGACGGCGCATGCTACAGACGGATCAAGATGGATCTCTAATAAATAAATTACGTTTCACACTGGGCAGGAGGCGTTCCTTTTTAGAGTAGCAACGCATCCAAATACCTCAAATAGGACTTCCATTCTATTTAAGGTTTGATGTGGATGTCCATTAGCTGCAGTGATGAACATCAGGTGGCCTACATGCTTGTTCGCTATTCTATTCATATACAAAAAAATATTATTATGCTTACATCTTATCTTCTACGTTTTAAAAAATTATGAAATAAAAACAAGATAATAATGGTTATCGTATCTTGCTCGATACTGATAGTTAGTTATGCAACTACAGGAAGTACTGTGCTAAATATTTGGCGTATTATTGGCGGTTAGCCTTGATCGTCATCGTCACCCTATCAGCTGTATCTGCTATGTTTTGAACATCCTGGCTGTGCCCATTGCTGGCGGCATATCCTTCTTCTTTTTTTAACTATCTTTAACTCCTCGTCCTCGTCCTCGTGGATTTTGTATAGAAAACGTATTTTTTTTATTCTTAAGCAAACGTACTACATACAAGTCACCGCGTGGGTGGGTGATAATGATCACTTAACATGATCATTTAAGTGGCAGAGTGTAGCACGGAGTAGCCTATTACAAGCAGTGATACCCTTGTACAAGCAATGATAGACTAGTACAAGCAGTGATAGCTTAGTACAAGCAATGATGGTCTAGTATAAGCAGTAATAGCTCAGTACAAGGAATGATAATTTAATTTAATTTTTTGGTATTTTTGATGGTGGTAGAGTTTCATGTCGAAAGCTCCCCTGCGGCGGCACCACTGCATTCCAACTTAGTCCCCTGGAATAGCAAGGCATCTACGTTTAACCACAGATTGAGTTGAGGTTGAGGTCGTAGTTGAGGTTTGCTGTGGATGTCTATGGGCTGCAATGACCAGTTAACATTAGGTGGCTTGCATGCTCGTTTGCCCTTCCGTTTGAATAAAAGAAAAAATGATAGCCTAGTACAAGCAAATTTTTGCAATTAGGTAAGTGCGTATTAAAAATTAATTATCACTTGCTATCAATTATCACTGTAAAAGCGGGGGGAAAATAGCGCGATAAAACCTGCCCGCCTGACCCTGAGAATCAATCAAATTTTAGTCATATTTCTAGAATCGCCCGAGTCGAATCGATTTCAAATCTCCAAGCTTTGACTGCTCCTGTTTGTACTGTTTTTAAAATTGTCTTTGATATTGTCTTTGAAACTGTTAGTATTTAAAAATACTTACAGGGAAATCATCAGCGGACCTTCCCGTGTTGCAAGCGTAAATTTTCCTCAATACTTCGAGAGCCTGGTCGGCTTCGCCTCTAGAGAAGAGGAACTTCGGACTTTCGTGGAAGAACTGCAGTAAACAGGCGGTGACCGCGCAGGGTACTGCCATCACCAACGCCAATAGCCTCCAGGGACGGTAGTAGATACCAAGGAAGTCGATCCAGTAGGCGAAGTTCATGGGAAGAATGGGGTAGGCGAACACTGAGAATATAGAAAATTAAATAGCGTTGGATAATTTAACTTTGATTGCCCTGAATACGTGCTCAGCGCAGTAGCTTGGAAATTGCATAGTTCTTTTTGGACGTTATTTTGCTAAAAGTGAAGGTTTTTTGATGGTTTTTTAGGTTGATTGATGAGCGTAAGGATTTCTTTTAGGTTATTTTGTATTAAATTTTTAGGTATTGAAGAGTCAACCTTAGGTAATCAACCTCAAATAGGATGAGATTTGGCGAACTTATGATGAAGGAGCAGCGGCACCGGCACGCCTGTTTTTGCTGTAAAGCAGCAATTTGAAAACTGCTGTGTTTCGGTTTACTGGATCGCAGGCATTCCTACTTAGCCCTCAGGACTTCCGTCCTAGTTGAGGTTGGATGTGATTGTCCATCAGCTGCAGTGAACGGAACGGAACATCACAACGGCTTAACATCAGATGGCCTGCATGTTCTGTTCGTATAAAAAAATTAAAAAAAGGAATGCCTCCTATATCCGTGTCGTACCTAACTATAACTTTCAAATATGAACACCGCAGTGCAAGCATTGCTGCTTTACAACAGAAATAGGTGGTACGATGTTGCCGCTGAAAGTTTGCTTTAAACATAATATACAATTTTAATCCACTAATCCACTATTTTAATCCACTAAAACTATCATGAAATTCAACTGATGTTTGGTGGCCACTGTCGAAAATTGCCACAAATTGATCAACAAGTAACAACAATGCCTGAAATACTAAGTCCTACCACCAACCATTTTAATATTCCCGGAAACGTATTATTTCCTGATACCTAAGAATACTGAACATACGGAATCGTCTTCCGTTTAATAACTTTATAGATGAGATGTTTCTACGCATATACTGAAAAGATAATAAGACTTTGCAGAGTCAACAAGGGATCAATGCATTTATGTACACTGGGAATTACCTGCAACGACAGCCTGTGAACACATTAGCGCGCATGTACATAGTAACATGGATCTGCCGCGTGCGCGTTCCGAACAACTTTCGCCAAGAAGAGTGTATGCGCCTGAGTTACTGGCTGATGTGCTAGAAAATTAAAAAGTAATCAGAAGGCAGTGCATTAAAATATAATAGAAATAAAATGCATTTCAACTAAGACAGACTACAAAATATTAAATGTACCTAAATATAGACATCCCTACTAATATTATAAATGTGAACGTAAGTTTGTTCGTTACGCTTTCACGGCAAAACTACTTAACCGATTATCATGAAACTTGGTACACATATTCTTAGAGGTATTAGAAAGGATATAACATACTTTTTATTTAAAAATAATAAATTTAAAAAAATGTCTTGGCAGATATGACTGTTTATAAAAAAAAAAAAATCTAGCAAGTTCAAAGCCTTCTAATTAATATCTTATTGACTCTAGCTCCAGCTGTTTTGAAGTTTTGTATATTTCAGTCATTTATAAGCAATAAGTACTAAAACTATTTAAATTTTTGAGGTTAGGTGCCAGTTTAATGTTTTAGTTATTACTCGCTGCTTTTATTTTGTTGTAGTAAATTATTTAAATAAATTATGTTTTCAATTTTAAGTATGTTACAGTTCATGTAGGAATTTTTGAATACTGAATCACATTGATTCAGTTCTATTGGAATGTAATGTGATCTTGAAATGTGATATAATGTGATCTTTGATATTTATTTAAGGGCTTCAACGCGAGCGAAGTCGCGGGTAAAATCTAGTGGTAATTATATTTGACACTGGAATAATAATCAATCAACTGGAATAAGTCGTACGACCCGTAAGGCTCCGTGGTCAAGGTGCGATCTGCCGTTCGGAGGGTCATCGATTCAGAGTATGGCAAATGACGTCCTTAAATTTCCTTAAAATTTTAATGACGTCCTTAGATTTCTGTACCTGGTCTGAGTGTTTGTGTGGTAGTTTCTGTGTGTGTCCGTGACACCCACGACACAGGTTAAATCCTACTGTGGGGCTATGAGTGTGAAACGTTATACGTTATAATTAAAACTTGTAACGCCAATTTTCGCTGGCGCTGAGTAGCCTTTCCGCGTGCATTTACACGTTTTTCAATTTCAATTTTCAATTTATTTATTTGCAAG
>DWKW01001099.1:0-13569 GCA_018250115.1 Doberes anticus
GTCCTCAGGAGTAGCAACGCATCCACACACAACCTGAGGTGTGGATGTCCATGGGCTGCAGAAACCACTTAACGCTCGTTTGTTATTCCGCTAATATATTAAAAAAAAACGCGTACGGGTTGATCGTAAAAAGCTTGAAATTGGCATCCTACGCGAATTATTTTTTAATTAAGCTTATATGTAAATATTTTGTGATAAACTTGTGGAACTGCTGTAAAAGTACTCCAATAATTATTTTCGTAAGTAATAATGTCACCAATATTGAATTTTGAATATTGCGTACTTTTTTGTCCGGTACTGTAATTTCTCAGCAGACTTGCGTAATGGGAAACACGTAATGACAAAAGAGGAAGTTAGCTGCGCGCTAGGCTCTGGCGATATAGAATATAGTCATCATTAATGAGCTTGCGTGGTTCCACCACTTTTTCTGTAACTCCACTCTGCAACAAGCTGAGCTTCACTTTCTATCTCACATGCGGCTTGCAGGCCATGATCAGTAACTAGTGCGAGTAATGATCATTAGTACCTACTCGCGCCACGTACCTACGTATGTGTCATACGCGAGGTGCCCTGTAAACTTTGTGTGTCAACGGCCATGGACAAACTGAAAGCTCGCGCGAGTAATGCGGAGGGTGTGCCGATAGTGTTGTAAGAGACAAAGATGCTAGAAAATGATTAGAGTTCTCATTTTTTCGCATGATTAAATTCAATACAAAGTAATAATTACATCGTCTGCAAGTCGCATCACTCCTAGCCATCATCAATGCCATCTATTACTCGAATTTTTTTGCTCCGCTGTAAAATGCCACTCTCACTTTTACGGCTGTAAAGTGCCTTTAAAACTGGTTTCTGTTTCCGACTATGTTTTGGTAGACCAGAGACAGATGGACGTTTTAATGGTATTTAACATTCGTTGTATTTGGTGATTTTGATTTGCTGCGCAAGTTACTCTGAATGTTTCTTTAAATATTAAAAACGTGTTTGTTAATCTATTCGTGTAATTCCGTTCGAATTGACAAGTGTTGCCCTTGCTATTTCTTCAGGAATTTATAACTAACAAAATTTAATTTGTGAATAAAATTGTGACTTACCAGAATGGCTTCGGATTTTATGTTATTTCTTTTCATGAACAAAAATAGAACAGTAAAATAACATTTTGAAATCGTAGTTAGAGCTGAATTTAATAAAAATTGCTATAAAATAATTGCTTCTATAATTTCCTTAGATTCATACAATAAGTATATCGATAATTACAATGCACAAACTCCAGTTTAATCACGTATAAAAAAATGCTAATGGGCATTATGTGCATCTTCATTCCAATATTTCCATTAATTTCCATAATTTTTTATACGTTCAAAGTAATTATCAAGTTTAAATTAATATCCATAGCGGTTTATTAATTATCTGTTCTGTTTTTCTTCCATTTTTGACAAATAGTTTCGAACTGGATTATGAGTTTAAGAAAAAAGTAAATAGAGCCAGTCTTGCAAAATCTTTTGTATTTCAGACTCGTACACTTTTTTCAGATTCGAATAAATGTATACCCTGTATTTAATCTTGTAGACGTAAGAACTTTGAAATTGACATCGATGCGACTGCGCAATAGGTCAGTCCGAGGCAATAGAAAATATGTTCTAAAAGATGTAAACACATTTTTTTAATGTATTCGTAAACCTGTAACGTAATCTGGGTTTATATTATATCAAAATTTTACTGTCATAAAAATAAAACACTTTCAAAAATTTCACTTACCTTTTTTTCACACTTTCCATTGTTTTTCTAAGGAATACAGAACATAAAATACGCTACGAGTAATTAGTGATTTTAAAAATAGTGCCGCTACTAGAAATATAATCGTCAATACATCATTAACATCATCGACCAATTACTGTCCCTATGTCTTTGAGAACATGGAGAATTTTCAGGCATACAGATTTCCGCGCGATGTTTTCCTTCACCATTATAGCACATGATAATTAATTTCTGATACGCACACAATGTCAAAGAATTGTGCATAGACAATGTTGCGAGAAAATTAGGAGCTAATAATATTATTTTTTTCACATTTGTCCTGTCTAATTTTATACCTAAATCTTTCACATTATTTCATTTTTTTTGTGGTACGGTTAAAAAATCGATTCGACGTTACAAGGGCAATATTCAATCAGTATAAACGATGAAATGTGTGTATTCACGCACTTGGTCAGTTGCTTGTCATAATTACAATATGCAAATCAGACTGTTTCTACATTGAGAGTGGCTTTCGCAACGCATCACTAAAATATAATTGAGGCTAATAGCGAGGGTGCTGAGTGGTGCGGTGGTGGCATGACTGGGTAAGTCTTAAACTATATGAAGTAGCAAAGTAACACTATGGTCTACTATGGTTTTGAGTGAGGTAGCTTTGCGAGACACTCGAGTATTAGTAGTATTACGCGTATCATTACTTTCGGTATGTGAAACAGCAAATGTATGTCGGCTAATATCTGTGTTGATAAGGGTAGAGTGAGAATGCTTTCAAGCGCCTTTTGGTCGATTGTTTCACTTAACTAAACTTAAATGACAGTATTTCCAAAATTCATCAGTCACCTTTTATTGCGAACGTTAACACTTTGAATTTCATTCTAAGGATTAATAACATTAAGAAAATTCTTTTTTTTAATCAGACCTGGCAACACTGCCCCTAGCCTGAAAAGACTGCATCAGAGTCATATATTGAACTGTAAATTGTTTTTTGTATTTAGCTATTTGGCGCCACTTGCTACCTGGCGCTTAAAGCGACCACTACACTCGCTCTACCCCGCGCTGGGTATATCGGTTAATTAAAAAGCGTACTTATAGAATAAGCTTGAATCCCATGAGTAATTTGGACATAAACATTAGCACAAATAACAGACAAAGATAGATGCAGTAACAGAACTAGCTTAGGTTTGACGTCTGCGATCGTACAAATGTTACACTATCACTTTAACGCAATACGCTATTAATCAGAATTTGTCAGGTAGAACTGAATTATCTTGGATTTTGTTTTGAATCAATATTTACATTCTGTCGAGTTCATAACTGAACCAATTTGTAGTCCGATTTGCCGCTATCGTATTGTGTACTTCAACCCTTTTAATACGAGTATGGATTGAGTTCATGGCTTAAAATCAATTCTGGCAAGCATTTACGTTATCTTTCACCATTTCAGTGTAATTCACCTATAAATGTGAGTGCGTTTATGTTCCGTTGTACAAGCTTGGATTTCATAGCTTTTAATTAACAAAATAAACTTGGATTCCAAGCTGAATTTAATGAATCTAAACCCTTGCTCACAAATACGACTAACATAAGTGTGCGCTACAACCTTTTGTAGCTGTCGCTGACTGTGGACGCTCATTTTAATGGTTCCAAACACAGGATATCAGGCAGGAGTCAACGGAGTCGATCTAATTATGTCTCCGGTCAGTGACTGACAGTGTGGTACGGAGTGTGTTTTGGTAACGAGAAAATATCTGAAAGATACTCGACCCGAAAGATGCTTAAGTCATGTAGTTTTAATATCCACTCCATTCATAATATCCATTGTCTATTGGCTTGGCCCATCAAACTCCTTTAGAGGAAGAACCCTATTCGTCATTCTTTCACGATCACGTACTTTCACAACGACCAAAACCTTCCCTCCGACACACCATACCGAAGCCTTCATTACCAAGTATGATGGTAGTGTTATGTCATAGTCTCGTTTGCAGCCCGCGCACATCCACATCAAACCTCAACTAGGACTAAGTTGGAATGCCTCCTGTCTAGTGTCTTCTGCCTAACTACAGCCTTCAAACCGAAACACAGCGGTTCTCACATTGCTGCTTTACGGCAGTAATAGGTACTGCGGTGGTACCGCAGGCGAGCTTTCGACACAATACTCTACCCCTATCAAAAGCTAGTTCACTTATTTCCGCTCCGAAATACTTTCCACCTGTCGTATTAATCTAGTCCGGGTTTTAATTGCATCCGAAATCTTGTCTTATCAAGTTTCAGTAAATCATTGGTTTGACACATACGTATGTAAATGTAGCCTAACTTGTGTCTTTTGAATGAAAACGATAATACTTAGTTCATATAAATGATAATGACTACAATGTGAAGTTTTGGTATAAATCATATTTCACTAATGCAATGTATTTAACGGTTTTAACAACTTGTTGATAACGACAACATTCTGAAAGTATATTATGGTAATTTGGTTAAAAGGTTTTATAATTTGCTAATAATTACTACAATGTGTACATTTGGTACATGACGTATTCCATTGACGTGGAGCTACAATTATTGTATGTTAAATTGTATGATTGAACATCCGCGAAAATTTTGCGAGGTAATCCTAGTTAGTTAAAATTATTCTTCCACGGGAAACAATTTTCTTCATAAATATTTGTTATATTATTAAAAGTCATTCAGTAGTTTTTGCGTGAAAGAGTTACAAACATCCATCCTATTTTTCCGAAAAATATCAAAACGGCAGATTACATTATTAAATATTTCCGAACATCTGAATCCACCCACTATCTTTGTTTCCGTTTTAAAATGAAATAAGACAAAATTAGCGTAAAACCTGTAACAAACATATTTCTAAAAGGTCTTATAAACATTATGTACATTTAAGTGATAATGTCTACATTGTGAAATTTCAGCACATACAATACTCTGTAAAGATGCGTTTACCTGTCATGGTTTTAACAATTTACTAATAACGACTATGTTGTGTAGTGTAGGTACATGCCATGTTTCATTAATGCAATATAGTGTGCTGTGAGTAAATGGTTTTTTTTTTAATTTCGTGATATTGACTACATTGTGTGGTTTTAGTGCATGTCTAAAAGGGAATAGGGGCCTATCCACTGTAATGAAAATTATGGAAGCAGTAAAATATTTTTACCGAAAAATATTAAAACATTATTAAATATTTCCGAACATATGAAACGAGCCACTTTCCTTTTCGGCTTCAAAATGAGATAAGACAAAATTAGCATAAGACCTGTAACAAACATATATCCAAAAGGTCTCATAAACATTATGTACATCTAAGTTATAATGTCTACATTGTGGAGTTAAGGGATATGCAACGTTCGGTGAAGAGGCGTTTACCTGTCATGGTTTTAACAATTTGTTGATCATGTCTACATTGTGAAGATTTGGTGCATGTCATATACTATTAGTGCAGCATATTGTAATGCGAATAATCGCTTGTTGCATGATAACGACTACATTGTGTAGTGTTGGTACATGTCATATTTCGTTAATGAAATAAAGTGTATTGCGAGTAAACGGATTTTATAATTTCGTGATATTGACTACATTGTGTAGTTTTAGTGCATGTCAAAAAGGGAATAAGGGGCTATCCTCTGTAATGAAAGTTATGAAAACTGAAGTACTTCTACTATAAAATATCATAAGCGCAGATTACATTATTAAATATTTCCTACCATCTGAATCGAGCCACTTTCCTTTTTTGGCTTCAAAATGAAATAGGACCTGTAACAAACATATTTCTAAAAGGTCTTATAAACATTATGTACATTTAAGTGATGATGTCTACATTGTGGAATTTTAGCACGTGCAATACTCGGTAAAAATGCGTTTACCTGTCATGGTTTTAACAATTTACTAATAACGACTATGTTGTGTAGCGGAGGTACATGCCATGTTTCATTAATGCAATATATTGTGCTGTGAGTAAACGGTTTTTTTTTAAATTTCGTGATATTGACTACATTGTGTGGTTTTAGTGCATATCTAAAAGGGAATAGGGGCCTATCCGCTGTAATGAAAATTATGAAAATAGTATAGTATTTTTTCCGAAAAATAACATCTTAATCGAGCCACTTTCCCGTTATCGGCTACAAAATTAAATAAGAAAAAATTTGCATTACACCATGTCGACCTGTAGCAGACATACATTCAAAAAGTCTTATAAACATGTACATCTAAGTGGTAATGTCTACATTGTGGAGTTTTAGTAGATGCAACGTTCAGTAAAGAGTCGTTTACCTGTCAGTGTTTTAACAATTTGTTGATCATGTCTACATTGTGAAGATTTGGTGCATGTTATATTCTATTAGTGCAACGAATTGTAATGCGAATAAACGCTTATTGCATGATAACGACTACATTGTGTAGTGTTGGTACATGTCATTTCATTAATGCAATATAGTGTATTGTGAGTAAACGGTTTTTATAATTTCTTGATACTAACTACATTGTGTAGTTTTAGTGCATGTCTGAAAAGGAATAAAGGGCAATCCTCTGTAATGAAAGTTATGAAAACAGAATTATTTTTACTATATAATATCATAAGGGCAGATTACATTATTTAATATTTCCGAACATCTGAATCGAGCTACTTTCCTACTTTCGGCTTCAAAATTAAATAAGATAATAATTTCATAAAACCTGTAACAAACATATATCCAAAAAGTCTTATAAACATCTTTTAAAAAAGTATTATGTACATCTAAATGATGATGTCTACATTGTGGAGTTTTAGTACATGCAACGTTCTTTGAAGAGTTGTTTACCTGTCAGTGTTTTCATATTTCATTAATCCAATACATTGTGCTGTAAGTGAAAGGTTTTTATAATGTCGTGATATTGACTACGTTGTGGAGTTTTAGTGCATGTCTAAAAGGGAATAAGGGGCTTTCCGCGGTAAGGAAAATTATGAAAACAATATTCTAGTATTTATGCCGAAAAATATCAATAGACCAGATCACATTGTTAAATATTCCCTGAATCGATCCACTTTTCTTTTTTTGCGTTCAAAATGAAATAAGAAGAAATTTGCATAAGTCCTGTAACAAACATGTACCCAAAAGGTCTTACAAACATTATGTACATATAAGTGGTAATGTCTACATTGTGGAGTTTTAGTACATGCAACGTTCGGTAAAGAGGCATTTACCTGTCAGTGTTTTAACAATTTGTTGATCACGTCTACATTGTGAGGATTTGGTGCATGTCATATTCTATTAGTGCAACATTGTAATGCGAATAAACGCTTATCGCATGTTAATGACTAGATTGTGTAGCTCTAGTGCATGTCTAAAAGGGAATAAGGGGCTATCCGCTGTAATTAAAATTATTAAAACAGTATGCAGTAAATTATAAATTAAGTATTTTTACCGAAAAATATCAATAGCGCAGATTACGTATTAAATGTTTCCGAACATTTGAATCGAGCCACTTTCCTTTTTTCGGCTTCAAAATTAAATAAGAAAAAATTTGCGAAGACCTCTAACAAACGTATATCCAAAAAATCTTATAAACATTAAATACATCTAAGTGATAATGTCTACATTGTGGAGTTTTAGTACATGCAACTTTCGGTAAAGAGGCGTTTACCTGTCAGTGTTGTCATATTTCATTAATGCAATATATTGTGCTGTAAATAAACGGTTTTTGTTTAATTTCGTGATAATGTCTACATTGTGGAGTTTTAGTACATGCAACGTTCGGTGAAGAGGCATTTACCGATCATGGTTTTAATAATTTTTTGATCATGTCTACATTGTGAAGATTTGGTGCATGTCATATTCTGTTAGTGCAGCATATTGTAATGCGAATAAACGCTTATTGCATGATAACGACTACATTGTGTAGTGTTGATACATGTCATATTTCATTAATGCAATATAGTGAATACACTACACTACACTACACTACTCACAATAGTGAGTAAATGGTTTTACAACTTCCTGATGTTGACTACATTGTGTAGTTTTAGTGCATGTTTAAAAGGGAATAAGGGGCTTTCTGCTTTAAGGAAAATTATGAAAACAATATTATAGTATTTATACCGAAAAATATCAATGGAGCAGATTACATTATTAAAAATTACCTGAATCGACCCACTTTTCTTTTTTCACGTTCAAAACGAAATAACTGTAACAAAAATATATCCAAAAGGTCTTATAAACATCATGTATATTAAGGTGATAATATCTGCGTTGAGGAGTTTTAGCACATGCAATGTTCGGTAAAGATGCGTTTACCTGTCATGGTTTTAACAATTTACTAATATCGACTATATTGCGTATTGTTGATACATGTCATATTTCATCAATGCAATATATTGTGCTGTGAGTAAACGGTTTTACAATTGTGTAGTTTTACTGCATGTCTAAAAGGTGTAAGGGTCTATCTGCTATTGCACTTTGAAAACCAATGTAAACTGTATTCACCTCGACTCAATTAGGTAACATACTTAACGATTAGCAGTATTTAAAAAAATGTATGCGACTTATATAGCCTAAAACTTATTATTATAATATCATTATCATATACCGACAATGCAGCAAATGTGATTTTACCAAGCTATTACGCCGCGATTTATTATTTTTTAAGTAATGAACTATTGTAATTTTTAATTATGTTGATGTATTGAGACCGAATAAAATACAAAATAAAAATAGTTTTTCATTTGGCAACGCTAATTTACTTGTCAATAGATTGCGCGCAAGCTACGGCGCATTGCGACCAGTGCAACCCTACCAGCGTTTTACTCAGTGCTACCAATCTGTCGAGAATTCCCCACGCTGCGGGGTATTAAAAACTAATTTGGTATTTTGTTAGGAGAGTTCTTATATTAATTTTGGATTTATAGATTTTAGAATTTTAAAATACGAACAGATTTTTTTCTATCATGCACAATTTTTTTAACTACACTCGCGTGCAAAACTTTGGAATCACTTGCTTGTGACTTGCTACGAACTTATTTAAAATGAACCTTATTGACAAATGTGTTTAAATGTGGTATCATTTTAAAGGTTACAGTTTTACCTTCAAAATGATACCACATTTGCGAAAATCAATTTCGTATATCAAAAGCTAGAGCCTTTTGAAGAGAGGAGTAAGAAAAATGGGAAGGAATCGGGGGTAGGTGGATTAAGAAAAAAAAAACAATAAATAAAAACAACAATATTATTTATCGAAATTTAATTTATTCAATACTTGGTATTACCTCCTTTTGCCTTAATTACAGCTCTAAGTCGATTGAGCATTGACCTTATCAGCTTTATGACAGTATCTTGTGGGATACTCTCCCACTCCGCTACCTATCTTAAGGCATCGATGCTCGTAGGGGCCGGATCTCTGGCTCGTACTCGCCTTTTTAACTTGTCCCATAGGTGCTCGATTGGGTTCAAATCAGGACTCAGTGCTGGCCAGTCCATTATCGAGATACCGACTTTACCCAAAAACACAGAAGTGGCACGCGCTGTGTGACAACGGGCATTATGGTGCATGAGCAAGAAATTATCACCGATAAAACCCGTGTACGGGACAACATGGTCCAAGAGAATGTCGGAGATGTATCGCTCTGAACTTAAACCGCCTCCGCCAGGGACGAAAACCAACTCCGTTTTCCCCTCTACGGAAATACCCGCCCACATCATGCAAAAGCCACCTCCATATGCTACTGTTTCGGCAATACAGCACTGCGAGAAGCATTCACCAGGCCTCCTATAGACCCGTCCTCTTCGATCACTGCCATGCAAGCACATTCTGCACTCGTCCGTAAACAAAACTCGCTTCCATTGCTCAACGTCCCAATCAAGGTGCGCTCGAGCAAATTGAAGCCGTGCTTGTCGGTGCCTTGCAGTGAGTTTCCGACCTGTAGCAAGTCTCTTTGGTGTCAGATTTGCTTGCTTGAGTCGGTGCCTTATTGGCCATTCACTGACAGTCACTCCTCGAACTTCCCTGAGCTGTTGCTGGACGTCAACACCGGCTAAATGTCGATTCCGAAGAGAAGTTGACACGACGTCCAGGTCTTGGTCTCGGGATGAAGCCTTTCTTGATGAAGCAGTTTCTCGAAATCTTTTAAAAATTTTCGAGACACAGGATTGGCTAATGTGGAGCTGGCGTACTAATTATGTACAATCAGAAGTATCAAAACGTAAACATATCGCGATCAATTTGCGATATTGGCAAAAGAAAAAGAAAGAAAATTCAGATTCAACGAACTTCTTTTCTGATTCCAACGTTAATGGTACTAGCGCCGATATAATGTAGAATGGAATAAACGCCCCAATTGGACATGCGCAAGCAAATGCTGATCGATAGAAGACAGCATGCGCGTACTGCCTGTTCTTTCAATAGTGTTCAAACAATGTATCTCAGAGTTGGAATGGTGTAGATTAAAATATACAAATGTTTGCAAGAACAAAGCAATGTAAACTGTCGAACATGCTTCGCCTAAACAATTTTTTGTTCGTTTTTAGTTTACGACAAGGCACCATACTTATAGCTGCCCATCAAATCGTAAGTAATTGTTCAATTATGTTCTGTGTTTTCTATTAGGATTAGACTTCTGAATGCGTAAAAATTAAATGTAAAGTAAAACTTACTAATTTTTAACTTATAAAAATATAATAAAAGGGATTTATCTTTGCAGACGCTATTTGCTTTCGTGTTGGTAATATTGTTGATTTGTTTAACCCATGTGGGAAAAGTATTGACTATGCTTCACGATGATATGGAAGATGATGCTGAAAGACGAGGATTTTATGAAATAACGTACGGGAACCAGTTCAGTTTTCATGAAGGAGACGTTATAAGTACAAATAATCAACGTAGATTCGCAAAAGCACAGCATCTGGCTTCTGGTAAGAATATTTAAATAAAATGAATCAAGGGCAGAGCCTAGCTATATGGACGCAGCCTTCTCAAATAATCTTAAGCAATAAAAAAAACTCACTGTGTTTTTAAAAACGAAAAATTCGTAACTTCCCATTATAAGATGGCGCTTGGACCGTAAAGTGACAGTGGTTGCATTGTATTTCAGAAGATATTTATTTTCTTTTTTTATCAATTTCAGTGACTGTTATTTTATTGTATACAAGCACAATCCTGGCATCTATATATCTGATGTGTTGTATTTCGCTTCTCCACGGAGCTGTCAAGTACAAACGGGAATACATGCTGCCGTGGATCATCGCCGCTTGTGTCTCGATTGTGCCTTTTATGATCGCCTTGGTCATAGGAGACAGCTGTTCTAATATCGTAGATATCTACGGCGGGCATAACTATTATCGTAAGTATTTTTAACAATTCCTTCCAACTATTTTATTATTATTATTATTTTATTACTACTATGTAGATCTTTCCTCCGGAATTTGCGCAGACGCTGTGACAATACCAGTGCTGTTCGCGTGATATGAGCTTCTATTTCCTACGTAAAGGCAAAGTCTTCTATCAAAAGTGTATCTGTGAATCCTTTTCATAACAAATGCTACATGATACCAATACAAGTACCTACTACAATGTCGAATTGGCAAGCGTTCGCATAATTACAATTTTCGTATTGGGAATTTAAATTGCGCCATGAATTTGCATCGCGTTGTGGAACTAGCGTTAGCCATTAATACCTAGTTCCTAAGTCTTAGATTATTTTACATTTACCACTTATTGTTACGCTTTATTATTTTATTTTCTATTCAGGTATCGTATGCGTTTTTTTCGCGATAACCTTCATCTATGCGGTTTGGGCAGTCTGTAGTTTCGCACTGGAAACTAGCGAAAGTCGGTGCGCTCGTGCTATGCTGGCAAATGACGAACGAGGAGAGCGCCTCCTACTCCTGGACCACGCTGCCCACTCCAGTTTACTATCCGCAGCTCAACTTAACAAGTTGCACGCGCATGGCACGCAAACCCATTTCGTCTAAGAACATAATAGTAATTAATATATTTTATTGCTGACTTTTTAGTGAAACTTCGGTTAATCAGCAGCTAGTTACTCTCTATGTAAGAGTATGAAGAAATTTTCTGATTTATTTCGATAGTTTGCATGGCTTTGTAAATGGGGTTTTCAATTGTACGCTGATAAAGATCTCTCGATTTTTTGTAATGTTTTGGAAATCCCTTAAATTCATTGTTAAATGTGTCCTCTACGTAGTCGGCCAAACCAAATCAAGCATAGCTTGATATTTGTCCAGTTAATCGTCTATTTAAATTTAATGAGTAGTTGCCTTTTGCACCTTCTATGCTATTGCAATTTATAAATAAATTGAATGTATAATAGTCAAAAATTATAAGGTTTCGCTTAAACTGTCTATTCGTCCGTATATTGGTACTAAAAATCAAGAATTTAAAATTTTATTCCGAAAATGAAAACTACTGTCAATGATATACATGTATGTTTTTTGAATAGACCTGCCTATAATTTTGGTTGTGTTAATCAAATGCACAAATAATGAGTTGCGTTACGTAATTACTTGTTCCAATAGGGTACTAAGGTACCTCTTTATTTCTTGCACACACAAATTCGATTTTATATTTGAGTTTTAATTGGTTATTATTATAATTTACAAAAGTAATATTATGTGTATTTGATTTGTATGATTGTAGGCTGACTAGGAACATAAAAACTTTGCCGTATTGAGGATTTCCACGTGACGAATTTACGAAGACGGTTTTATTTGTAGACGTATCTGCAACAGTATAGCAGATTTTTCTACTCCTGGTCAGGCTACATACATAATTTTATTGCAATATTTACGTATTTTTACCATTGACTAGTAAAAAATCAAAACATTGGCGGTTTTTTTCAATTTTGAATTCTGAAAATACTATTTTACAGTACATTTTTATGATATTTTTAATACAAACGTCTAAAACTGATATGTATTTATTTTGTAAAGTTTTTAAATATAACTAATATTATTTTATTTTATTCGACAATAGAATACATGTAGATAGCTTGTGAACGATAGAATAAATGTTATAGATACTTAGAAATACAAGCCTACAAATTAAATTTTGACGCAACAAATTTTACGCTATAATAAAAAAAATATAATTAATGTACGTTCTACTTTTATTTTCCTCTAACCTACCTTCCACGTCGTCTACGTATATTTATCTATAGGATACTAATCCTCTAAGATATTAATAAGATTTTATGGTTATATGTCGAAGTCCAGCCTGCGGCGGTATGACCACTGCAGCTATTTCTTCCGTAAAGTAGGAGTTCTCGCATTACTGTTTCGGTTTGAAGTGTATGTTTAAGTAAAATACAGATAAGAGGCGTTCGAACTTAGTCCTCAAGAGTAGTAGCGCATCGATACAACCTCCGATATAAGTTTTGCTCTATTTGAAGTTGGATTTGGATGGAATGTCCATGGGCGTGCAGAGACTACTTGACATCAGGTGGCCTGCACACTCGTCTGCCATTACATTAAAAAAACACAAGCCACATATTGGCATACACAAAATATCTACCAATGTCTTGTCATAAGAAGGTGCCCATCCCTCAGTACCTACGTACAGGCGATCAAACGCGCTTGTCTTAAATTTTAATTTTGTATGGTATTTTAATATAAAATAAAAGATTATTATACACTTCTTCATTTATTCATCTATATGTTTTTTTGTATTTGATTAAAAAGAATACAATTTTTTAACAGTTGTCAAATACAATACGAATTTCATGGAAGACATATTTCATAACGCCAAGTTACCACACTAACAACTATTTTAAGTACATTTGAATTTTAACAACTTCCCGGTCCAGTGAGTCATATATGATTCATG
>DWKW01001100.1:0-13565 GCA_018250115.1 Doberes anticus
AATTCACAATTTAGAATAAGACCGAATGTAAAACCTTACTCTTGCAAATAAAGCTCTATCTCTATCTCTCTATCTCACGCCCGTGATCGACTGCTTGCTAACTCCCCAGGTTTCGCTGCATGATCGACGACTCGTGGTGGACCGGCACGGTGTTGGAACGCATCCGGCCGGCTCCCGCGCCCCCCAGCGCTCCGCCCCCGGGCCCGCACACAGAGGATCCCGACACCGCTGCGTGGGCCGCCGAGGCCTCTTCGCACTTCCTCTCGCTGAGGGTCCGCTGGGATAATGGAGAGGTGGAACGACTGTCGCCCTGGGACTTGGAGCCCATTGATCCGGAAAGGTTAATCTTCTGTTGTAATATTATTTTTTTTCAGGTCGATCAGGAAAAACAATCGTATATACCCAACTACTGGCTACTATATGGGACTGTCACAGTCTGACAATATACGCAGATTCATAGAATCATGTCAGAATTTGTGTGTGGCAGACTGCCGTCGGAGCCGGGCGGCGCCGTGCCGGTGCGTGCGCACGAGCTGCAGGCCGTGCTGTACCGCGCCGAGACGCACGAGTGGCCGCCCGCCGCCTGCAGACACATCGCCGACCACGTGTCCCAGGTGCGACCTCACGCCTCACGCCTCACACCTCACACCTCGCAGCGCTGCGTGGCTACGTCGCCGTCTACTGATTGTATTTGCTGATGTACAGGTGATGTCGCTGTCGGTGGCGGAACCCTTCGTGGCCCCGGTGGACCTGCAGGCGTACCCGAGTTACGCGCTCGTGGTGCCCTACCCCGTCGACCTGGCCACCATCCGAGCGAGATTCGAAAATCTGGTGATTTGGTTTTTCTAAATATATTACGCAATATAGGCATATTGCATTGGTGGCTCTTCTGGTGCTGCTTACCGTCCAATGAATCGCCTGACTGGCTGCTAGATTTATTTTACAAGTAAAAGATTATGTTACTCGTCATAAATTATGTCTTACATTATAAACGTATATACTTAATTTAACGCATCCGACTCAAAGGACCAACTTTTGAAAATGTTTTAACTTGTATTCTTTAAATGACATGGGATTTTGTAAAATAAATTTCATTGAAAAATAACCGTCTCTACAGCAAGTAAAGTTCACAACATAATATTTGCTCGTTCTTGCCATGTCCGTGATAATTTTATAACGACTCTCCACTGAGCCGTTTCCGGAACGATGGAGATTCTTTCTTTACGGCGGAAAAATAGGTCTTATTGAAACGGCCTGTTAAACACTAAAGCGGCTTACCAAAGGCTCTTGTTAGCGGCTCACATTACTATGAACGAGCCTCAGTAACGAAGATGATAAATTTGAGTACATTGGCTTTCAGTTCTATCGTCGAGCGGCCGCGGCTCAGTTCGACGCGCGCTGCATCGCCAGCAACGCGGAGAGGTTCAACGAGCCACACTCCCCCATCGTGCGCCAGGCGCGCCTCGTCACCGACCTGCTGCTGCACATCATCAGGTATCACACTCATGGCCCCAGTAGATGCCGTGTTTCGGTCAGGAAGCGGGATCAGATGCAGTGAGCACTTAACATCAGGTGCACGTTCAATCGTTACCCTTCTAGTTATAAATAGTCATTAAAAGAAATGCTCTAGTTATTATTCGTGTGCAGCAACTGGCGCGACGTAGACGTGGTGGCCAAGTACCACGAGCTGGTGGCCACCTACCAGTCGGAGGACGAAGATGCCGAGCGCTCCGTCACGCAACAGGTATTTATTGATTATTATACCAGACGCCTACGGAGACATCGAGGCGCATCGCATCGGAAGCTAAAAAGAATATATTTCTGTTAACTATGACATGCGCAGGGCGCGCACAAGGGTCGCGGGCGCGGGCGCGGGCGCGGGCAGCGGGCGCGGGCGCGGGCGCGCACGCGGGCGCGGGCGGGCTGGCAGCGGGCGTGCGGCGCGCTGCTGCGGGAGCTGCTGGCGTCGGCGGACGCCTCGCCCTTCCGCCGCCCCGTGTCGCCGCGACAGGCGCCGGGTCGGTCGCGCACACGTGTGCCATCTATTACATACGGCTTGTAGACGAGGTTCCATTGGTTGGGAGATACGGTAGAGCGGGACATCCTGGTACAGGTATAATTTCACTTTAAAGGATGTCCCGATCTAATATATCTGATATTCGGGTAACAAAGATGGACTCGAATAAAACTCTTTCATTTCAATGAAGGAAAGAAAGAAGAAAGAAAAAATATTTATTTGGCACAAAAATACAACACCGACGATTTCCAAACTTTTCTACAACTTACATTTAATCGGTTAACTTCTAATAATACATCTAAAATATTCTTATTTTGTGCTGCATCTCCTATGAACCGAAAAGGCTACCACTCAGCATAATACCGTGGCGATTAACCCTAGCGCTGATTTTCAGTGGCTCCTTGTGGACTTTCATAGTTTCAAAACTTTTACTCAGACTGGAATACAGGAAGTATTATAAGTATTATCAAAATAGGTTAAGTACAACCGGAGCTACAGTTTGACTCTTCTAGTATGCGCCGTGATATACGCGGGAGGATAATTAAAAGAGCTGTTTTGTTTTACCGCAAATATTAGGCGAGAGCAAGTTTGACAACAAAAATGTAGGAACGGCTTTATAATCGTGCTAGCCTAGTGGTGCAGGATGTAAGAGCATTATTTAACATGAGCATAATTTGAGGACCCGTATGGCGCCGTGGTCAACGTGCGATCTGTCGTTCGGCGGGTCCTGGGTTCGATTCCCGGCGGGGCAGAAATTTGAATGATGAATTTAGATTTCTGTACCTGGCCTGTGCGTGTCCATGGCACCCACGACACAGGTTAAATCCTACAGAGTGCGAGACGTTATTTATCGATGCAACATTGCGATCGGCTCTCCTTTTCTATTGAAATATATGTCGTACTTGTACCGTAGCCGCAAGTCGTCCAAATAAATAAAGCGAGTCGTCCGCAGACTACGGCGCGGTGGTGGCGCGGCCCATGGACCTGGGCGCGGTGGCGGCGCGGCTGGCGGCGGGCGGCTACGCGCGCGCCGCGCACGTGGCGGCCGACGTGCGCCTCGTGTTCGCCAACTCGCGCCTCTACAACACCAACAAGCGCAGCCGGGTCTGCACGCTTGCTACATCCGTTCTGAAGAATATCTCAGTAAACTGTGGGCAGGTCACGAAAGGTCGGAGCGAACGAAACGTGAGATCGCGCCGTATCGCCCGATGTATGATGCGCATCGACCGGTGCGACGGTGACGGTTCGTAATGGCGCTCGTGCGTCTACGCATCCGTGTGATGCGTCGGTACTCCTGAGAATAAATTTCGAACGCCTGGTGTCTTCTGCCTGACTACACCTTTCTCGTGCTCTTGGCTACGGACAGTGCACTCGGGTCGTAGTGAACGCTTAACGTCAGGCGGCCTGCACGCTCGTTCCGCAGTCCTCCAGTAAAATCAATACTTACAATATTATTTCCTACTTGTTAATTGATAAATAATAATGAGATATTGTTTAAGTGAATTCTGGAAGTTATAAAATAAATAGCAATTAACCGATATTATTTGATTGAAAATGCAGATCTACTCGATGACGGTCCGTCTGTCGTCACTGTTCGAGGCGCTGTGGGCGCGACAGACGGCCGCGCGCCGGGCCAGGGCCGGAGCCAGGGCCGGGGCCGGGGCCGCGCGCCAGTCCAGGGCCAGGACCGCGCGCCGGCAGCGAGTCGCGGGTGAGCTGTCTAAATTTTCTTGGAAAATAAACAGACTACCACCATAAGGTGGTAGAAGCCGAAAGACTATGCCGAAGACTCGCCTGCGGCGGCACCGCTGATACACTTGTTTCTGCCTTAAAGCGACAGTGTGAGATCTGCTGCGTTTCGGTTTGGACAGTGTGATTAGGCAGATGACACTGGACAGGAGGCATTCCGGCAGGTTGTACAATTGCGTAGCAATTTTCCGACTATTCTTGTTTATGTTTCGACTGCCATTCTTCGGTAAGTTAAGGTCCGAATCTCAACATTAACTATTGATTTTTTTAAATTATGTGCGTATCAAAAATGGTCGATCACTTGGTTAAACAATGAAGGAAAACATTGCTGGGAATGTTTAATATACAAGCAATTTTTTGTAGGTAAATCGATTACTACTTATTTCTCTCTTCTGTATTGAGCATTGAAACGAATACGGGTGTTTTTCTGTGCAACTTCTGTACAGAGTAATTTCCAGACGATCTGGATTGTTCTAGCACTAGTCAGAAAGTTGCTTAGTTAAGAGTTCATCTTAGTGTTCACAAACTCATATTTGTCCAGCTATCCACACTTGAACAGACACCTAGGCCTGAACTCCCCTTCTCATCTTGTGCCCAGCAGTGGGATGGCAATGGATAGATAAGTGACCAGTGATTGTAAAACTGTAATGTTTCTTGACATCCAACGCACATAGTTGCAGAGGACCGCAACGGTGGTCTGTCACCACACGCGTCGGAGTCCGCCAGCTCGGACTGCGAGCCGCTGGCCGCCACCTCGCGCCGCGTGCACGCCGCCACCATCACCACCATCGCCGGTGGCACCACCAGCGGCATCGCCAGGAACACCCCCAATTCTACAGGTCTGTTAGTTTATCAAACCGATCAATATCCTAGCTTTTACTCATACTCCGTCTGTGTGCATTTAGAACAAAAAAATTGAACGACAGAAATCCCACGGAGATCCATCCTTATCTTGTGGTAAAAACCATCCAAAATCTTAATTCTGGACGTGGTCTATCTGTGTGCTAAGTTAACATCATGGTATGATGAAGAGCATATAACTTTTTTTATGTCAACCAAATAACAAACAAGCACACGGAATATTTACTGTTAAGCAGATGTCTTATCTGAGGGTTATCCACGATTATCGTCTTACCTGACCTGATGCGTTGCTAGTTGCGAGGGCTAAGTTGGAACGCAGGAGGCGTTCAGTGTAGTCCGCCTAACAACACCCTTCAGATCTAAACACATCACCGATCACACTCTTACACATAATACATAGTTGCAGTTACTTCCCAACTGGTACAACGCTTTAATTAATTACTATTTTTCGTTACATGAGTACTTCGATCACTGACGATATTAAAACACGCAGCGAATGCGGGGGCGGAGGCGCGGGCGAGGGCGGAGGCGCGCGCGGACTCGTGGGACAGCGACGCGCCGCTGGACGCGCACCGCAAGGGCAAGGGCGTGGGCAAGAAGACCAGGCGTGGGCCGCCCGTCACCGGAGACAATGGTTCGTCGAATACATATACTGCACTGTACGTGCCCCGCGGTTTCACTCGCGCTCGACTCGTATCATGAAATCCTCTTCAGATTTAGACCGTAGTTCGTGCTCGTAGTCACTATCCAACGTTGAAACTCTTTACTGTTCTCTCTGTCGTCTGTCACTCTTCACTTCTTTGTTGTTCTTTGTTGGTTGGCGGGTAACGGTGGGTACTCGGTACTCTATGTGCTTTGACTATATACTTGACCGTGTTTATCGTGTAACTTCCTCTATTTTGAGTCGTGCCGCACTAAATTGACAACAGCGCTCCCGACTTGCTGCTTATAAACATATCGACTCCTGCAGACGCTTGCCACTTGCCGCGCCGGTCAGCACACAACCTGGAAAACTTCCAACATGCCAGTATCAGTGTGTCGATCTGCGTCCGATCAGCGATCTGTCAGGATTTGAATGATATTTAAAAAAATATATAAGTAGCAACAGCAAGTAGTGTACGTGTTGAACGGTTATTGCGGCCCAGTGATGTTCGTTCCCGATCTCAAATAAGAATGAGATACAGTGAGACGAGTCTGTACAGTGTTTACAAAAATAATATCAACTAATGTCTATTGCTTGCATAACCTCACCTCTCGCACTGCATCAGTATTTGCTGCTTTACGGCAGTGCAGGTGAGCCACGGATTCCACTACCACCAACATTTTGCATATAAGTAGAGAACGCTTCATCAAATTATAAACACAGTATGCATTATAAAATTGTACTTTTCGTTTTCTTTCACCTAAAAAACCTTCTTACTTACTTACTTACCTATTAACATTTAGAATAATAAAATAACAGTAATTTATTGTTAGCAACGTACAGCATGTCTCCGGCTGAGGGCGGGGCGCAGGCCGAGGACGGGGCGGAGGGCGAGCAGTCGTCGTCAGAGTGGGAGCAGCTCGGGCGCGCGTCCGACTCCAGCGCCTACTCCAGGATAGAGGTACCTGTGCTCTGACGCCTAGCCGAGTGTAATATTTCCTTTGATGTAGCGATCTCCGCCTGGCGGGTTCTACTGGTGGGCGGCTGTACAATCATTGCCTACTTGCTTAAAATATTACGCTGACTCACGTGATAATTCGCTAGGTTCTCGTTCATGCTTCTGCTTCTACTCCGCAGCGTTAAACTGAGAGTTTTTTCAGCTAGGAGTGTTCAAACTAGACAGATTTTTACGTAAGCAAGGTGAAACAGATTAGTCTAAATTAAATTAGATACTTTTTCAGTGTCCTCAGAACGCACAACCAAAATTAAAACTTAGTTCTTTTTGCATTTTAAATCCAATTTTTAAAGTAAGGTTATAGGAGCTTTAAGAGCGGAGCACTTGTTATATAAAATGTAGGTCAGCGTAAAAGTGCGGACGAGTCGTTTGGTACGGCATCAAACATATCGAGAGAGGATGCACTGTGTATGTCTGGTAAGCGAGATGTTGCGCCGCGCGGCTTATCTCGCGGTCAGTTCACGATGTAACAGTCATGATCTTTAGATTTTAAAGTGAAACACGGTTGGTGCAATAATTATTACAATCCTCAATCCTCAATCGCAGGTAGTGGAGGAGGAGTTGGCGGAAGACGAGGTGGAGCTGACGTACGACGAGGTGCAGGCGAGGCCGCGGCACAGAGCCAGGCCGCGGCCGCGACCGCTGCAGGTGCGTAGCTCTGAGCGGTCGCGCGCTTTATTCGACTCCAACTCTGCTACTGTTTTCTGTCGTCGAGCAGCAGAATGATCACTGCTGTTCGACTGAATAGCGTGGTTAGGCAGAACACAGGACAGGAGGCATTCCAAGTTAATCCTCAGGAGTAGCGACGCATCCACGTACCATCTCAGACAGAACTTAATCAATAACACATACCCAGATCATTAAGAGAAATGTACTTAAATTTCTGCGATGCTCTGAATCGAACTCAGGACCCGCCGAAAGGCATACCGGCGTGACCACTGCGTCATACTGGCCGTGGTACCGGTGCGATTACGGTAAATATTATATAGTTTAATTGGTCGGATTCCAGAGGCCGCGGCTGTCCCGCAAGCGGCGGCGTGTGCGCAGCTCCGACGACAGCAGCCAGGCCGCCGCCGCCGCCGCCGCCGTCGCCGCCAGGCCTAAGAGGTAAACAATCGATAATATAATCAAAATCGCTGAAGAATCGATATTAGTTCGATTTTTTTTACATCCGATGTTAAGTGCTCACTGCATGCTATCTTAAAACTGACCGAAGTCCTATCTAAGGTCGCACGTGGATGCGCTGCTACTCCTGAGACATCCTACTGTGTTTCTGTTGCATCTACAGTGTACAAACATTACGTCGCTACCATTATATAATATCTATACATTGTGCATGATGAGAGTCACCAACAGTTGCCTTGTCATTAATTGTCTTTGTAAAATTGTGCCGATACTCGTATTTGGCGGCAGGTATTCAGGTAAAATGAATACCAGCACCATATGGTGCCATATGGTGCTGGTATGCCATATTGACATTATAAACCAACAGAGATAATCCCAACGCCTGCATATCTTTCTCTAATGTGTAGAATGTCGAATATTCTTATATAATTGCAGGGTGCGGGCGCGATTCTCCGAGGGGTCGTGGTCGTCGTCGTCTTCCGGAGCGGCGTCGGGGGCGGAGGCCGAGCCGGCGGGCGCGCGCTACGAGTCGGACCGCTCGTACCGGCCCGCGGGCCCCTACTCCACCGACGACGACGCGCCGCTGCTGCTCTACAGGTACTGCGCTGCTCTCCCTCTCCTGTCCTCTCCTCCTGTCTCCCCTCAGAGGTGTTCATATAGTCTGTCACTGGCCAAGTGCGAATTGATGACTTCACAAGCCTTTAAGTCTGATAGTGTGTACGCCAGGGATTCCTAAAGTCGTCGATATCGACCCCTTGGTTTCCCAGGGGTCTGACCCCCTGTCGCCGACCTCCTGATTTTGGGGGTCGGCGAGGTCTAAAAATCGACTCCTATAATTAACATTTGAAACTTTCTGATTTGAAACTCTCAAGACTACTGTAAGTTGTGTTTCATCAGTTACTTGTAACAACTTATAAGAATGACTAATATTTTAGTACGAGTAGGAAGTATCATTGTTGTACTTTTAATGGTTTTTTTTAGTAATAATTACCTGCTTTATTATTTTTACGTAGTTTTTATAATAATCATTATTTTATCACTCTTGACATTTACTAAATTTTGTATACCTACATTTGATTTACATGATGTCAAGTTGACTCACCTAAACAATCGCAAAGTTTTTAAATTGGTAAGCATTTTGTATCAAGGAAAAAACTAGATCTAGAAATTTTTACAGTAATTTTGCTATGGGGGTCTGAGGTATCAGTTCAGTTTGGCAATCTCTGATCTATGCCGTAGTGCACCACACTGACCAAGTGAGTCGCTAATATTGTTGTCACATAATAACCGAATGCATTGTGTAATTTCTCGTCAGGCAAAGACAGGAGGGCAGCGAAGAGGCCGGACCCTCGGCTGGATCCAATTCTAACTCTAGGGTAAGTTACTATTTTTACGGTACGGTCGTGCAGCACGAAGTGCTTCGAACGAGACAACTGGGTATTTAACGTTTTTTACATGCGTAATAGTTTAGTACGCCAGTGACACTGGTATAAGTGACGGTTCTGTGTATAAAATTATTCATGTTCTGCGACCACTTTATATATTTTTAATTTACTGAACCTAAGAAAACAGGCAGTTAGGCCACCTGATGCTAAGTGGTCACCGTCGCCTATAGACACGAGCAGCACTAGAGGAGCCGCCAATGCGTTGCTAGTTTGGAAGAAGGGCTCCTTTAGCGCCCTTTTTTGAAGAACTTCATGTAACGCTCCGGAAATGCCTCGGGAGGAAGATCGTTCTATAGCTTGCACGTGCCTGGAAAAAACAAACGTTTAATTTTCAAAGCTTTACTATGTATGAATGAATCGCACCCCAATTGCCCGAGCATATTCCCATATTCCTATCAACAAGTGTTCTTGAAAATTTTGATAATTTTTGAAAGCCCTCGGAAATGCTTCATTATTGAAGGAGGTCGAAAGGAACTACCTCGATATCAACACCGCGGGGTGGGGGGGGGGGTCATGACACCCAGCTGGAAACTTGCGATCGCTTATTTAGAAAGTTCATTTAATCGAATCAGTCGATTTGAATGCTTCTCACCACCCCGGACATGGTAAAAGACATCCATCTAAGTCTTTTTTTTTATTCAATCGAAATAGCAAACGAGCATGCAGGCCGCCTGATGTTAAGTGGTCACTGCAGCCCACGGACATCCACATCAAACTTCAACTCAGACGGAAGTCGTATCCGAAGTCGAGAACTAAGTTGGAATTACTCTTGTCCGGTGTCTTCTGCCTAACCACACTGAAACACATCAGTTCTCAGTTTTAAGGCAGAAATAGGTGCCGCGGTGGTGCCGCCGCAGGCGAGCCTTCGACATAAGACTCTACCACTATTACGTCTATTCCCGTTTAAGCTTTCGTGTGGTGCGGGAGGGCTGATGTCCGCTGTGGTGTCAGCGAGCCCGTAGATGTAGATGTAGATGTGTACAACGTGTGGCACGTGTCGCAGGGCGCCGGGGTGTCGCTGCGCACGCGGCGCTCCCCGCGGCGGTACAACGAGGACAGCGAGGAGGACAGCATCGCCGCCATCAGCAAGCGCACGCCGCACCACCACCACCACCTGCGCCACCAGCGCCGCCTGGCCTGCCGCCGCCGCCGCCACCTCGCGGTGAGCTCCCCTCGCTCCCCTCGCTCCCCTCGCTATGTATGTACTCATCGTTGTTTGTCATCGCCAGGGCGCGGGCGCAGCGGCAGAGGGCCGCTCGGCCGTCGCGGCGCACACGGCCGACCACAACTACTTCAACGGCCACGCGCCGCCCCACCACCGAGCCCACCATCCGCACCATCATCAGAACGGTGAGGACTTAACACTGTAATATCGTGACCGGAAGGGAATTCAAATTTTGTGACGATGGGGATATTGGTGTATTTGTGAGTCGTGCAAAAACTACCGATTAGATTTTAAATAATTTGGTTTGGGGGCAGTTTGACTCCTAAAAGAGAACCTCTCTTTTAGTTTACGCCGTCTCATATTTGGAACATTATTGTCCCACTGCTGGACACGGATTTCCTCGTAGAGATGATAGCGTTCGCCCCTGTCAATATCCATAGGCTGTAGGTCCGGCCACTTGATGTTTCTCGTTTGCTACTCCAGTAATATGTACTTTTATTTAAATTATCTGAGATGCACCAGTTTTATCGTATTACTGTGTAAGAAAATGTAACGGCCATTGGTAAACTTAACAAGATAAAATACAGTAAAGACAAATAAAATAGTATCGATCGCAGGCAACAGCGCCAACGGCCACGCGAGCGGCAGCGGGTCCGGCGCGTCCAGCGCGTCCGGCACGGCGGGCGCGGCCGGCCCGGCAGGCCCGGTCTCCATCTCCTCCCGCGGCAGAGTGCGCCGGCTCACGGCCAAGGCCCGGGGGCTGCTGCAGGACTGACGACTGCTGCCCTGAACGGGCCGGACTGCGAAGACAAATATTTATGTACTGTGAATAGTGTTCAGTGTCTATAGATTTTATTAAGCTAGATAAATTCACGTCTTAACTGTTCATATGTGTAATGTAGAATAACCGACGTCCCGGGACATTCCCGGACCGCTGTTACATGGGATTCTTTATTATTGGTCCAAAAAGGTCTTAAGCTAACGGCGACGCAGTAGCAACTCCTGTGGCTCGCTGGACGGCGACCATTTACGTCTTGGTACAAAGCCGATAACAATTAACAGTGAAGTGTTCAAGATGCAATGGTTTCGAAATGTGTTCAGTCAACATTGGCAGACACTGCGTGCGTCAGGCCAATGCTGTTTCATTGGATGTCGTATGTAGACCTGAAGGGTAACTTAATGTATTTGATGGTGGTAGCGTCTTACGTCGAAGGCTCGCCTGCGGCGGCACCACTATTTCTGCCGTAAAGCGGCAGTGAGAGAGCTGCTGTGTTTCGGTTTGATGGGTGTGGTTGGGCAGAAAACACTGGACAGGAGGCATTCCAACTTAGTCCTCTGAAGTAGCGATGGATATATACAACCTCACAGACAGGACTTTCGTTCCAGTTGAGGTTTGATGTGGATGTCCATGGACTGCAGTGATCACTTAACATCAGGTGGCCTGCATGCTCGTTTGCTACTCCGTATGAATAAAATAAAAAAAGAAGCTAGTCGATATACAGTGGCTTTGTCATCGGTGTTGTATAGGTGTGTGAATAGCTGTATCTTGTATTTCCTATTCAATGACCATGGCTATCGATGGCGTGCATCATGCCCCGGCAACGTTGTTACCACCCGTTGTAGGAACTGCAGTGGTCAGGAGCGTTAAGCGCATTCAGTTGCAGGTATTAAATAGTTTCTCGGTTGAGTAAAAACAACCTAGATTTTTTTAAATTTAATTTTGACATTGAATCGGAATAGAGAAACAGAGCCTTGTATTATTGATGACATTCATAAGCCCTGTTGCTGTAAATATGGATAAACACATCGACGCCGCATTATACAGTAGTTATATATTATTATATGTATCATGTATTTAAATGAAAATTGTTACATTTTTACCTCATGCGAGATGCATTGATCACTCCATCAACCCATCACTTTCCTTTGGGTATTGTCGCTCTCAGAGTTGTTGAGGCCAAAGTTCGAGTAGCTGGGTCATGTGTGGATTGGCAAACTTCTCATGCCTTTGAAACATGGCAAAGTCTCAGGCATGCAGATTGCCACGGATGATGTTTTATGTTTTCATTCACTGATAACTATAAGCGAGTGATAATTAATTTGTAATACGCACATAATTTAGAAAACTTTAAGACACCACGTCGGGATTTGAATCCCGACTCACCGAAGCGGTTGGTCGAGTTTCATCACCGCTAAGCCATCGCTCCCTCAATTGATTTGTTCAATATTGAGTTGTTTGTTATATGGCAGTGACTGCAGAACCAAGTGTGTATACAGGATGTACCTTTTGTAATGCAACTAATTCTAATTTTAGCTGTAAATATTTCAATTTAATTATGCAAAGTCGATCGTAACTTAAAACCAAACGTTAATTTAATTATACTTAAATAATTAGTAATTATGCTAAGTTGACTATTCAATTTAAGGTATGTGTATATTGTTTGTATTATCTCCGGTTTAATGTAAGCAACGCCTGGTGTACCTGCTTGTGCAGGCTTTAGTTGAATTTTAGTTCTAATTGCAAATTGATGGTGGTAGACTCTTACGTCGAAGGCTCGACTGCGGCGGCACCGCCGCTGCCCCTATTTCTGCCGTAAAGCATCATTGAAACAACTGCTGCGTATCGGTTTGAAGGGTGTGGTAAGGCAGAAGACACGTTGCTACTCCTGACATCCTGTCTCCTATCTGAGGTCGTCGGTGTCGTGACATTTCCGTGACTCGCTTTATGTTGCACAGTAATACTATTAATTTCTTCCGTTTGTTTTGCTATCAAAATGTTTTGTTCAATATTATACGGAATACTTTCCACTCTACCGAGAGTCATAGATATGGATCGATATTTAGCAGCTGCTCAGGTTCAAATCTTTGCTGTATTACAATGTACACGCCAATTCAGTACTTATGCTATAAGGATAAGATGCGTTATGGTTTAATCTAAATGGTCGATGTTGTAGGTTGTATGTCGGGTGCGGCTGTAGTGCTGCGGCGGCTTCTCGGATTGTTGTTTAATTATTTTTTTCTGATTTCAATATATAATTGGACGATGTTGACCGGCGGTCATTAATTTTCTATACAAACGCACCCTATTGGTGATACCCTCGCAGAAAAATTGTATATAAAAATATGGGCATTCAATGGGAATTAGTATTGTCAGAATTTAAATGTCACTATTTTTTACAGTGCATTTGAAGTCTCAATACACTTTGTTCTAATCACGCAATGTATTTCAGATTTCATCAGTAAACAGTTGAAATAGGACGCACAATTAAAGCTATTTGTCTTGGCAATATTTTCTTACACATTTCATACTATTGCGAGCAATATTGAAGTGAAAACTTCTTTAGCACCGTTTCTAATAATAACGTTTCACACTCATAGCTCCACAGTAGGGTTTAACCTGTGTCGCGGGTGCCATGCACACAAACACCCAGACCGGGTACAGAAATCTAAATTCATCATTAAATTTTCTGCCTCGCTGGGAATCTAACCCAGGACCCTCCGAACGGCAGACCGTACGTACGTACTAAGGACTAATTTGGAATGCC
>DWKW01001101.1:0-13565 GCA_018250115.1 Doberes anticus
CAAAATAATTTATAACTTTTCGAGGTTTGGTAATAAAGACCTCCTGTAGAACAGTTTTTTGCAGCGGATGACTCCAGATAACTGGTAGTCGCATTTGATCCACAACTTTTTGGCCAACCTGTATATGTATGGTCATTTTTTTTACTCAAATGTGACATTTACTCTTAAGCAGTATATAAATGTAGGGTATATAACAAAACAGCAATATACACAAATTAAATGATCAATCAAGGGCTATAGTGGCAAGGTGCTAAGTGATTCATAAGGCATGTTAAAGTAATTATATTTGTTTATGTTTATTTGTCTTCTACATACATATACATGTAGGTTTCAAACCTTAAATTAGAGAACTTTAATTTGTTTTTTTAAACATTTGACACATTTTAAAATCATTTTATTTCAGGGAAGTTCTAGGTCCTGCTATAATAACTGATCTGTCCTACAATGGAACATATGTTAATGAAATAAAAATTGGAAAAGGAAATAGTCAGGTTCTGGATGACAATGATGAGATATCAGTAACACATCCTGTTGTAAAAAGTGTGTATTTATGACTATTGCAATATTTTTCTATAATACAAGTTAATGGTACTATGATTAAATGTTTTTTTTCTCAGTATTTTTGTTCAAAGACCTGCTAAAAAATGAACAAGACAAGCTGCCTAAAAATATTTCACAAAAGTATTACATTTCTCGGACACTTGGGCAAGGAGCCTGTGGTATTGTTAAATTAGTCTATAACAAAGTAAGTACAGTTACTTATGAAATACATACAATACAAATGGTACTCCAATAGGTTGAAGTGGAATAAATCACTGGAGAAATCAGAGACAGAGAAGTTTGTACTAAGAAATCAATAAATATTTCAATCAGGAAAAAGAAAGAGATCAAACATTTTTCTTTATACAGAGTGATATCTCTTAAGATATGAACTGTTTTCTCAAATTCACTCTATTATTATATTGATCACAAGCAATTCACAGTTATTTATTGAGTTACCATCTCCAGCTTTTGTATTCAATTCCAATTGGTTTTTAGGTGAAATGCACTAAGCATGCTATGAAGATAATTAAGAAAAGCAGACTAACTACTGGTAAAATTGACAATCTTAATGACCCTGCTAAGATCATGAATGAAGTCAATATTATGACAGCTCTCAGCCATGTAAGCACTTTGGTTATGTTTTCGTATATAAATTAACGAGCTTATTTACATGAACTTTTTATTTGCAGCTCTTCATTATCTTTTTTTTTTAAACTCATACTCATAATAAGCTCAGTGAACATGTCAGGTGGAAAATTATTCTAGAGTTCTGTCACCTGCATAATTTTCCATATACAAGACACCACTGAACTAATTGAAAGTTGGACTATGGAGAATTTTCTACTTCTCCAATATACATGATTTTCAAATTTATTCTTGTTATTATCAACATGACAAAATATCTTGACTATATCATGTAATTAATATTCTCCTCTTACTATAATTACTTTGAAATAATGATTTTAATTATTATCTTTTATTTATAGCCTTTTGTCATCTCAACAGAAGAAGTATTTGACACACGTGAAGCTGTGTTCATTGTCCTAGAGTTAATGCAGGGTGGAGAACTATTTGACAGAATAACAAAACAGGGTCATCTGACAGAGATACTCACTCGATTCTTGTTTAGGCAAATGGTGCTAGCAGTCAAGTACCTTCACTCTCAAGGCATCACACACAGAGATCTAAAAGTAATTCAAAACATTCCTTTATTTATTTTTATTTACAAATTAAAACATTTTTTTTATTGTTCATATTTTTGTATAGCCTGAGAATGTATTACTGGAGAGTAAAGATAACGAAACGGTAGTTAAAATAACTGACTTTGGACTGAGCAAATTTGTTGGTGAGGATTCATTTATGAAGACCATGTGTGGGACACCACTTTACCTTGCACCAGAAGTACTTAGAGCAAATGGACAAAGGAGCTATGGTCCAGAAGTTGATGTCTGGAGCTTGGGAGTTATATTATTTGTCTGGTAGGTAATTTTAAACTACATAATTATGTACATAATGATGTTACTAGTATAAACTTCATAATATAAGATATATTATTACAAAATTCCATCGATTACTTATAGATTCATAGTTAGACTTTCAGTTAGTTCAAAACTGTACGAGAGTCTAAAATCATGTCTTATTCCCATAGCAGTTTAAGAAAATAATTAAATCAGAAGTATTCAATTTAAAAGATTTTATTTAACTTCTTTTTTTCAGCCTTGTGGGTTATTTGCCATTTTCATCAGAATACAAAGAAATTTCACTTAGAGATCAGATACTCAGTGGCAAATATCGTTTCTCTCATGCACATTGGAAGGGCGTCAGTTTGCAGGCCAAACTGCTTATGAAGAGAATGCTCACTGTGAATGTGCAGAGAAGAATAACACTTGAACAAATTTTAAACCATAGCTGGATGCAGGTAAATAATTTTGAATATGTAAAATTTATATTTGGTATAATATAAAACCATATCGAGAATATTTTAAAACTATATCTGACAATGTTACTATTTTATAAAAATAAAGATTGTATTTTTCTCCACCAATCACACTTATACCGCTGAGTAGATTTTAATGGAGGTAGCTCAGTTTTAACACAAATACTTAGATTTATTGTGGTAATAAGATTGAACAAGTTCAGTGTAGTAAATCCAAAGATACAACATTGGCCTGTATAGTATAACTGTTTTAAAATATAAATACAATTATACAGGTTATATTATGGACCTGGGAGGTCAAAATAATTAAGTTGTTTTTTACCCATATGCGGCGACTAACTAACAGTAAACACCTACAATTTTTGTTTATTAGCCTGATTTTATGATTTCCGTTTTAAGCATGAGAAGGACAGAATGCAGCAAAAAAATTATATACATGCATATTATAAATATATACCCAAATTAAAAAAATGTTAATCAACAGTTAAATTTTCAGGATGCAGAAGTTACTTTCAAAGTTGAAAGATTACTTTCACAAAGTATGCAAAATAAATATAATCATAAAATGGTGACTAATATTTCTGATGAAGAAAACAACAATGCGACTGAAAAATCAAATTGTTTGCCCGTTGTTAAGCTAGGTTTAGTTGGTAAGAGAGCACTAAGTTGCAGTTATACATCGTGTGAGCCTTTACCTAAAAAACTGAGAGTTGATGACTACTCCATGAATGACAAAAATGACGACACGAGCTCGACTAACAGTTATCATTCAGAGGATTAAACATACTTTTTTACTTACTTGTTGAAACTGAGTACTTAATTGGATTTAGATTTTTATTCAAAATCTTGTTTTTATGTTTGTTGTTTATCTTTCACACTAGTAATTTTTCATGTGCCTTAATGTTGGATTTGTTACTGAGTGCAGATGGTGCACTTACTTATGGTAATTTTATGTTGTTCAAGACTATCTCACCTTCACTGGCCCATCCAGTAGGTAGGTACTGATATGATAGAAAGAAATGTCATATGTATGTGGAAGGAGTTGTAATGTGTATGTGACAAGTATTCTTTTAATTTTTATGTAAGAATATAATGTTTCTCAATAATTGTGTAATTTGAAATTAAATATGTGATAATTTTATCCTAGTTCTATTAGCGAATAAATGCCCACCGACTGATTCAATATATCATTATAGATATTTAGTGTTGTATTACATATTTTATTTTAAATATGTTGTTTTGAATCCATTTTCTCCACAACTAAATGCTCTCAAAATGTGTAACAGTATTTAGACAATATCCACCAGTTTTTACTTTTTTAAATTGTAGTTTAAGAATGTACTAAGAACGATTATTTATAAATGATTCCCATACTGAGCTTCGATTAATAAAATGTGTATATTAACAAACAATTACAATATTGATGATTAATCATAATTTAATTATACATCAAATAAAGAATTGCTTCCAAAGTTCACTGAATGTTCCTATCATGTTTACCATATTATGATTGTGTAAGCAATTTGATAAACTATAAAAGATACACTAACAAAATGTTACCGGTGGATTTAAATAAAACGAATTTAAAAAAATAAATTATATGTATTTCTATTCAATATCATTCTTTACACCGTATTTACACAAAACATGTCTCAATTTTTTTTATTATGATAAAAATTAAACATACATTTCAGTCTTCATTGGCATTGAATACTTTAACTTGCATTGGAAATAATTTAATTCGCTTAAGTTATCAACATAATTGACGAATATCCAAAAGCTTTTAATCAAGGAAAGATGAGAATTATTGATGAATCAGAGAATTTTGATTAAAATTTTATAGTTTTAAACATTGCTTATCATTAAAGGCCGCAGTTGAAAGGTTTCCCGCTAGCGGGTGGACGAAACTTTGTATTTATAAATACACTAACTTGTACTGTAGATTAACCTTCAACACTTAGAGGTTAGTATAAGTAGTTAAAAGTATTTTTAAGCAATTAACGTTCATTCACTCCTCATTATGAAGGACTTCCACTTTAATTCCATTTTAATGAATATATCCTTCATCCTATTAAAAAAAAAATGGCTTAACTTCACATTAAACAGATCGGTATTTCTATTATAGATAAAAACTTGGTATTTATAATAATTTATTTAAATATCTATTTCATATTATATTGTCTAACAGATATAGACTATAAATATCGAGCGAATAAAAGCTATCTACGTATCTATTTCTTGTGTAACAAGTCCTTGAGGTAATGAAAACCAACAACGGCGACAACCATAATATTATTCTAACATTATGTACTGCTCGTTTTTAACTTTGTATCATGTGCCGTCGACTAAATATTCTATATAATCTTGAAATAAATATTGTTAAGGCTAATCACCGCGTCCAGTCGTACTATTTGCATTGATAAATATTACTACGATTATTCATAAACAGGCACAATTTTTCTTATAGCCAATACGGGTAATAACCTAATGTGATGCCTAAATTAGAATCTACATAAATTTTCCACAAATTCTATTTCACACGACCTCGTTCACATAGTAACATTACCATAACCCGTTCCCTTTACTCAGAAGCTATACATTTACGAATCAGTCTATCCTATACGTCGCAATCAAATGCAAAAAATTGTTACAAGTAACTACACCTCGAGCTGTAAGCGTTGTGCACGTACACTACAATAGTTATTTTATTTGATTGAGGAACATAACCTTATTTGAGAGTGTTAACGATATAAGTGTTGACTGATTAACACTAAGATCTATTCTCCACCTGTAGTATCTTCCTGGGCATTACTATGTGATGGTTCTGTGCTTTGGGCTTCGGCTTCTGCAAATAAAAGATAACGCTTTAAAGTCTACCATTAACATAATGAATTTAATTTGAATTTTTTACTTCATTACGAGAGATGGTGTAACATTGCATGCTCCAGTGTGTATATTAGCTATGACCATGCACACGAAGCTCCAACTTGTGTGCTTCGAACTCACCTATTGGCTAAATTATTTTTGAAGTAACTGAAACAATGTGAAGACGAGTGTAAAACAACACTTTTCAGGGACTTATAATACCATCTTAACGTAATAATACAATGAATATCTCTGGTGTTCGGTATTATAATTGTGTAAAATTTTGCAGCTACTATTGAATAACTTAATATTGAATTAACATTATGTCAATGTGAAAATGAGTGTATAGCAACTCTCTCAGTTTAATACAAATATACAACAAGAGCATCACAAATGTGGAATTTTCTCCTTTGCCACGAATAAGTTAATAAGATGACGGGCAATATTCTAAGGCATGTATTACACACGTATTTTTTATAGTCTGATAGTAATCTTACCAGCAATAGCACGGTCCACTTTTAACTTGTCTCTAACGATGTAAGTGGCGGTGATGAGGAAGAACACACCGCCGATGACTTCGACGAAGCACGTTACGAACAGCGCGTACTGCAGAGCGCGAAACTGCACGCTGACGCTGGGTTGCTCGGCAGGCGACGTCGACAACGTTCTCTTCAGAGTCTCGGATATCTATAACACATTATTTTTGGTAAATTTCACCACGAAATACTAATACATTATACAGGTTGGTCGTACTTTAGAATTAAAAAAATACATTCTTGATAAGTACGGAATGCAAGACGATAACTGTGATAGGTTTTGTATATTAAAATCGTCCCAAAATGGCGGTAGCCTATTCGGCTACTTTTATGCTATATTTTTTATTACAGTCAGATAATTGACAAAATATAAACATTGACTTATATTGGAAGTAACTAACACATACACTCAAACAGATAGGCGAGAGAAAAGAGGGTCGATACAAGGTTAGCACAACGCACCGTCTAAATTCTACCGAATATTTATATATTTGATATGCCGGCTATTCGTTGCAAATCAAGGAGATAAGGTTATAAAATAAAAATGTTTTGTGTACAGGATCCTCTATAAGGTCGGTATCAGTAAGACGTAAAAAAACGCCTTTAATGTCAATTTAAATCAATTGACCTGACCCGCATACATTTCATAACAGTAAATATTTTTAAAATTATTCTACAAGCCAAAAATGCTATGAAGATGTATAATAATTTTACCTATTTAATTACTTTAGGAAATTTTAGTGTACTCACCACTCCAACTAAATAAGGACTACCAGCATCCCCTAACATATGCGATATAAGGATCTGAAATGCTTCTGCTGTCGATCGTCGAGGTGGAATGACCACATACTGAAAATTGAAATATAAAATGTCACGTACAAATAAATATTTCATGCAGTATTTTTTAATTATGTGGCTTAAAACGGTGTTCCGGTCCGATTGAAATGCATAGTGTGGGAGTACATATTTTCATTCGGATTACAGCGATTATAGTTTTTACTCATAAATGATGTCATAAAGTTAATTTACTCCCATTTGTGTGAGAAATAATTCATATCTTATCCACGTTCAAGGCAGTGGCGATTTGATTGAGTTGCATATACTGATTAGTATAATTCCCAGTACACTCCTGCGCAAATATTATTAATAATATAAAAATTTGCATAACAAAACGGCCTTTTTCTTCCATTCATTAACTAGCGCCATCTGCATTATATTACAAGTATTAGCTCAACTACAAGTGCATATGAACACTAAAAGTTAGCAGAAGCCACCAATAGATGTCACTATTTTATAAATACTTTAATCAGTCCACGATGTAAGAATATTTTTTACAATTATAAATATTCCAATGAGACCAGAATACATTACTATTATATTTTACAACTTTAAACAAAGATTGTACTCATGAGTGACTGTTTTAAATAGTGACATGCTGTAATGAAAAGCTTAAGATACATGATTTGCCTACAGTGCATTCCCAAAGTTCTACTATTCATGCAACTATTTATATTTTTTAATTAGATTATTACCAACTGAATGATGAAAAAACAATAACATGGTGGACTCAATAACCTCTTGCTAAACCCATCAATGTCTTAGCTTTGATCAATATTATACAAAACAGTTATCATGCAAAGCTTATACGAAGTTGACATGATTTATGCCACTTCTTCATACAAACCGTTTAAAATTACACCTTCAACCCATGCACTTAGGATTACGCCATTTATCAGTCTATTACTGACTTTAATCAACTTTAGGGGCTGAGCCATCATTTAGATACACAACACAACAACGCACTTTAAGTCATAAAAATTATCCGGAAGGAAATGACTGAAGACGAGATAAAGCCAAGGACACCGGGCGCGGACGGCAGTCGTCCCTTACCAGCGACATATCGGCGACGATGGCCCAGTTGAGATTGAGGGCGACCTCGCCGATGAACATGAGGAAGAAGGTCAGTTTGAAGTAGCTGTTGGCGAGCAGCAGGCCGAGCGCTAAGGCGGGCGCGGACACGAGCAGCCCCACGCCGCACACAACGGGGTGCGCGCGCGGGAAGCGCTTCACCAGCGCCGCGGCCAGCCACGAGCCCAGCGGCACGCCCAGCAGCCCCGCCAACATCGTCACGCCGCCGAATATTAGCGGTACCCTTCGCAACAGATCGCCCGTCAGTCTCCAGTGTCACTCCTTAGCCGGACTCGTCTACGTGACAATGCCTCGGGTCGTCCCGTGCGCTGTCACGCGCTCGAAGAACGTCCGTCTCGAAAGTGGAATTTTCAGAATTAAGACAGATTGTTGCAAAAATTTATTTCGTCGTCTTTCGTGACGGACGTTCTCTAATAGTTAACATTAAAATTTTCTATGAATATAAATAGTAAAATAAAATGAATAACGCTATGTGGCCTCTAGCGATGAGTTCAGCTATAAATATCATAAAACAATATCGATGATCGATCGCGGCCCATGCTATAAATTATTATCGTAAAATGAATTCATTAGCGAGTTCGTTCGGTACAATATTAGTTACAAAAAAAGCGTCATTCACCATGGCAGCGCGATGGCATGGAACCTACATAAGGCATGAGTACAACGTCCGTGCATTCGGGTATTCTCTCTCATTGGAATATTCGTGCGATCGAGCCGGGCGGCGGACGAGAGGTCGCTCACCAGCACGATGTCGGCCACGACGGACCAGGTGAGGTTGAGGGTGAGCATGCCGAGGAACATGAGGCAGAAGGTGAGCGCCTGGTGCGCGGAGACGGAGACGAGCGCCAGGTAGACGAGCGGCGCGGAGGTGAGCAGCGCGAAGGCGCACAGCAGCGCGTCGGCGTCGGGCGCGCGCGCTCGCAGCCGCTGCGCCAGCGCCGCGCCCAGCGGCACGCCCAGCGCGCCCGCGCACATGCCCACCAGCCCGAACTTGTACGACACGCTGCACACCCACCCGCCCTCGCTTGTATGACACTCACCCACGCTCTGAGTTACGTGCGCACTTGCGGACCAACCCGGAACTCAAGTGTTTAACTGTGCAATATCAGCATCGACCGATTATTGTCCCACCGCTGAGCGCGGGTCTCCTCAAGGAGATGAGAAGCTTTAGGCCATAGTCTACTCGCTGGCCATTTGTGGATGCCTTTGAGAACATAATGTAGAACTATGGACTCTGGCCGTTGTCAACATGCGAATCTGAACGGCAGATTCTGCAGGGCCTGAGTTCGATTCCCAGCGAGACACAAATTTAAATGATGAAATTAGATTTTTGTACCTGGTCTGGGTGTATGTGTGCTTGTTTTGTGTGTCCATCGCACCCACGATACAGAAAAATCCTAGAGTGGGGCTATGAGTGTAAAGCGTTTTATTTTTAACTGTTAAGCATGCACGGTTGGTTGGCTCACGATATTTTTCTTCACGTTTAAAGCAAAATTTGAGAAATGAATAATTCATTTCTAATCCGAACAAAATTTTGAAAAAAAAATATTTTCGATACTTGAGCTTCAAGTTCAATTCTCACTTAGTAGCCATATTATGTGTTCATAAGACTAATTTTTGTTATTACATTGCAGAGCACAGCATTTATTTAGTAATATCCTTTATTTTTATGTCGCTCAATATTTTTTATTTTTAAGCGGAAATTCCGAATTATACGAATTCCTCACGCGAATAGGCAATGGTTAGCTTAGCGGAATACGTAAATGATAATTAATAAATGAAAGCGTGTAGATGCACACTTAAAACAGCAGTAAAATATGCTGTGCGCTGCATTTGCATAAAACATTAATAAGAACGTCAGTAACACGAAAGTGAGTCAACTGGCATAAAAAATGTGAATAAATTATATAACAAAAATTACAATGAACAACTGTTTGTTTTCATAAAATCATTGTTTTGATATTACCTATATTACAAATATTACGAAAGATTGTTGCTAAAAGATGCTAATAATTATTATTTGTATAGTATAACTTTTAGGTTAAGTCAACTTATGTACAGTATTTATATCGATTTCTTCTTCAAATTCAATAAAATGAAGTAGATAACAACATATTGTTTTTTTCGTTATAACTGGTTTACACAAGGAGACATAAAAACAACACCAGTTGCGTAATGTAAAAACAATAATAAGCTATATTTATCATTAAGCAACCCTCTTGTCTTGACACCTTTGTTAAATTTTTTCACAAACATCTACGAAATCAGAATAACGGCAACAGTGTGTCGACATAACCATATTCAATGCCCTTGTATAATTCAGTTATGACCCCTTTCATGGGGTAGTTTTTTACTCACCTCTCTTCAGTGACGTGCACGCCAGGTTGCAAAGTGAGGCCTAGATAGATGAACTGCGGACCCCACCAAGCGAGCGCACCCGTTACGAACGCAACGCATGTAAACGCTAACGTCGAGAGCATGAATGACGGGCTGAAATATTAATACGTAAAATTACATAATGGTGATAGGGCATTTGAAATGGTAACAAAGCCTTTTGTCAGGCACCACCGCAGCACACACTTTAAAGTAAATTTAAAGTGAGTGTTGTGTACAAATTTGAAGGGTGTGGTAGCCCCCATGGCTACAATGTGACAGGAAGCATTTTTTTTAAGTTTCTTAGGAGTAGCATGGCCTCTTAAAATTAGGTGGCTCCACTGTCAAATATTTTTAGACGAGATAAAAATCTCGTCTAAAAATATCTAATTCCTGTATCGGAAATTCAGAGATCATTCAAAACAAGATAAGTTATTTTTTTTACAAAAACGGAAACTTTGGTAATTTTTTAACTTTGGGCCAGCGCCATTTTGATACGTGGGTTTACCTATTTTAAATAGGCGCCGAGACATGTCAAATATAGAGATCCGTCATAAATTGTGGCAGTGTTTCAAAATTTCCTAATAATAATGAATGAACAAATACATAATGATAACAATGTGATATTATTGAGCACAAACATTAAATAAAAGCCACGAATATGTAAGTATTACATACTTAACAAAATATGTTCTACTGCAGGGTACGGCCCTCTCACGTAACCTAAAAGAGCCTTGAAGAATACATAAGAATCTACATTCTACATCCGTCGAAAGCCATTAGGAATTATGTAAGTATTATTTGTAGAAAATAGAGACACTATTTTCTACGCACAGAAAGGAGTCACATGTGGTACATGTAAATTATTGAAAATATTGAGGCCCTGTTTCTTATGTATCGGGCGATGCACCATTGTGCATTGTTGCTTCTGGGTGGCTACGCCGGACACAAGATACTGTATATAATGCATACTTATACTACCCACTTAATATCTATATATACTTACGTGATTTGATGCTTTCAAATTCCTAAATCAATATTGTTGAAGATAAGATTTTGAATCAGCAAGAATTATAAATCTATCTTACTAAGAAGTATTGGGTAATTTTCTTTATCACGTTTTTTGTGGTTGTTAATATAAAATAATTTAAAAACAGTGTGCTAAAGGACTATACATTAAGATATGTATCTTCTCAAATCCTTTCATATAAATCTGAAAAAATTGTACGTAATTATTATGTAAAAAAAATGTGCGACCGCTCTAAATGCATATGCTTCTAAAGATTTTTTTTTTTATTGAAATCAGTCGATTAACGGTTCTCAACCATCAGTTTAATTGTAATTGCAAAAAGTAATTGGTTTTTTTCTGAAATTCCGTGCCTATATAATTACATATACTTATAATTTTGACGTTTATGAACTATTAATTAAGATATTTAATTTAAATGCAGACATTAAAAAGTTTTTAGACTTTATAACTAGTATTTTTTAGAAAATAAAAGTGTTTTTTACAATAAAAGTGGAATTACTTTATTACTCACTTCCTGATAAGCGCGCGAAGGTCCTCCTTGTACAAAGTTGGTTTCATGTGGCTCTCTTCAGCCTGGCCTCTCTTCGGGTCCCGCATCACCCATGTGATAAGACCCACTGCTATAGCACCAAGGAATGGAGTCACTCGGAGACCCCATCGCCAGTTGCCAGCCGCCGCACCAGCCATGGATCCCACAATGTATCCAAAACCGCTGAAATACACAACAAGTCAATTCAACCCAGTATATTAGCAACGTAAGAAACAAGGAAACTATTTTATTAGACCGCCCGCGTGAAGGACGGTATATACTACAGGCTTTATCTTGGGCTACAGTGTAACGTGCACCGATCTTATTCAAACATATAGCAAATATATAATTCTAACCATACGCATTTAAACTGTGAAAGTTCAATTAAAATCTATTCAACAGTTTTTGCGTGATTAGCGAACAAACTTTATTAACTATTTTTGAATAAATATCATTTCGAGAAATAGAGGTGCGTGCCGGGATTTGAACCTCGACCCACTGGAGGGGTGTTGACATGCTTAACCACTAGGCTATCTTCTCACCATTCACCGTTCACACCGTTCATATGAAAAGAGTTTCTAAAGGACGATACAGTAAAAGTTTAGCGTGATAGTGATACCTTGTTTAAAAAAAAAGTGGTTGGAATCACATGTCATTAAACTTATAAAAAGTGAGCGCTATAAAGATTTCTTCGAGAATTTTCTCAAGGCCATAATTTTTTTCCATAATAAAATATGTTTATCTTTGCACGTGCTGCATATAAAAATTTATATGTATAAAATATTGGTGGTTTAATGTGATTCCAACATAAAATAAAGTCTTATACGTCTATATAGACAAAACATGTATACGAGAACGTCTTCTATTATTTAAATGCGCATGTTTCCCGCGAAGGAGGATGGGTGGTGCGTCCTATGAAAGTGATGATGTGTCATCATCATTACCATACACCGTTGCAGTGGCATTTCCTAATGACAACTACCTTTTAAATAGGTAGTGGCCGTTCGGGAATGCCATTCAGCAACATGTTTGTTATTTAAACAAAACTAGCGTAACCGTAGACGGGAAGGCGTCTTTAACGGAAAACACACCTTTGGTGACGGTACTAGAACCTTTATTGTTGTGTCTGAACTGATTCTAGGCACTTGCTAAGAGTTCTCAGAAAGTATGCGATTCTAATTGTTTCAAGTGGCAGTCGCTTACGCGCGCATTTTTAACGTATCAAAGGTATAGAAAGTAATTACTCATTCTAAAACTAAATATTTTATTATTAGTAGTTAGTTAGTAATTAGTAGAAGTTCCGGTCTTATTTAACTCGGATTTAGCCGTGGTCCATCCAACATTCTGCCGAAACCTAGGCACAGCCGAAACGTGCGTTAATTATATTATTAATTTTAACATTTCAGCAAACTAAAAATTAATTCGGTTTTAGTTTACGCTGGTGGCAGGGTCTTGCGGAAGGCAGGCCTACAGCTTCACCTATTTACCATAAAGAATAGTGCCAGCGCTACTGTGGTTTGAAAGGTGTGGTTAGAGAGAAAACACTGGACAGGATGCATCCAACTTAGTCCTCAGGTGTAACATCGCATGCATTTTTATGAATTACGGTCGTATTTCGACCAACTGGCGATCACTGGATAAAGGATAATTCACACATTACTTATGAAAGATTTCCTATATACATAAATATATATATCCATACATAGAGGAGCGAAGTACCCTGTTATGAGTTTCACAGAAGTACTGGAAGTTTGCCTTAAGATAAGGCGGTGAAGATATTTTATTTAAAATAGAATAAAGAACAAATAAAATTCTGGAATGGCG